>PVIU01003660.1:0-140714 GCA_004026605.1 Ondatra zibethicus
AAAAAAAAAAAAAAAAAAAAGTAGGTACAACTTTCAAAGATGTCCCTCAGTACCTACCTCCTTCAGGTAGCATTCCCTCCAAGGCTTCCACCATCACCCTATAAGCAACTAATCATGCAACATGTGAGACTGTGAGTGTTTTTTTCTTCTTTACATGATAACAAATGGTGACAGCTAAGACATTTATGACATGTATTGATATTTTGTTCATGTTTTAACAGATAAAGCATTCCTGAAGATCAGAGTGCAGAGCTAATCTACCAAAGGTCAGGGAATGGTGGCACACACCTTTAATCCCAGGATTTAAGAGACAGGGGCAGAGGGATGCCTTTTATTTAGTTCAAGGCCAGCCTGTGCTGCATGAAATTAAGTCTGTCTAAAAGAGAAACCGAGCTCACACAAAGGTGATGCCTCACATTTAATCCCAACACTAGGGAGAAGGAGACAGAAGGGATATGACTGGGCTGAAAAAGGAATATAAGGAAGGAAGAGACAAGAGCGCCAATGCAGTCTGTGGTTTGGTGGAGACAGTTGAGGACAGGATCTCCTCTTCTGTCTGAGCATTGGTAGAGGTAAAAATGTCTCTCTAGTGGCTGGCAATAATGTTTTTCTGATCCTTCAATTTTTACCCACCAATATCTGTTTCTGGGTTTTATTTATTAAGACCAATTATAACTTGCAAGAATAATGTATTTCTATTTTCAAAGATAGGAATATTTGCTGATTTGAGGGTATATTCTGGGAGTAGATTGAACAAAAATTAAGTTGCACATGATCAACAAGTATGAGCAAACACTCCAGAAGGTAAAATCAAAACAAAACAAAACAGGAATGCAGGCCTCTGTACATACATGGGCAAGAATGTTAGAAAATGTGATGCCAATAAATGTTAAATCATAGATAGAACAGTGACCAAGAATTAAGAAGCATGCAGGTCTTAGTGTGGGGTGTGACTGACAGTGACCAGTTGCAGTCTTGAATTGCTCTTCTGATGAACAGAAAAATTTCAGGGCCTACCTATTAATAATTTATATCTCTTTTCAGATAATTAAGAGTATGAAGATACCCTTACAGAATTTCTTAATGGTGTGATAGGAAAATCTGAAAAGGGAAAATCTATATTGGAGTGTGTGGAAGGAGATCAAAAGTAGTCAAGGTAGTTAAATCAGAAGACTGAACTCTTTTGATGTATCAAAGCTCTGATAGATAATTCAAACAAGAAGCAGTTTGTGAGTATGGAGTAATAGACTATCCGTTACATAGGTTCTGAAACCAGTCAAAATTCAGTCACTACACAGGACCGAGAAAGGCAGATATGGAAGGTGGCCGGGCTGCAAAGATGGTTTTCACTTATTATAAATGTTTTATTATTATCAGTCCAGTTAGGATGATTTACTGCAATTTCAGTGTTCTGGAGATAAGTAGATGTCTGGTTGAAAGTGATGTATCTCATGTGAAAGGATATGAATTTTCACTGCTGCACAAACTGAGCAAGAACTGATGTAATAAAGCCCTTTATCCTCGTGGAAGAGTCACTGTGAAAATTCGCCTCCAGGGCCATTATGCTTAGTTTTCTTCCTCGCTCTTACTTTCAGTAACGATTATTTTCACAGATAGTGTATAGCATTATCTGTCAAGCACAATTACATTACTGTAGAATTCCAAAATAAGTAAATATTTTTGATGAAGTTGGAAAATTGATTTAAAGATTATTTAAAAGAAGAAATGCCTCTTCAGTATAAAATAACTATAATTTTGTAAAAGTTCTTTATTTATAAAAGGTAAGTGTTCTGAACAGACTTTTTTTCAAAGAAAACATCAAAATAGGCAACACACAATTGAGACGATAGCTATACAAAAGTCTGATCAGTTCCAGGCATTATCAGGGAATGTATATTAAGCCCTCAATGGGACATCCATACATACATGTTGGTATCATTATTATGAAAAATGACAACAAACAAGCACAGACAAGAACATGCCAAGAAGGAAAATTGTTATGAGTTTTCTGTCTCTATGTTGGCACAACCAGAACTACCATGTGACTCAGTTCTTCATAGACACTATGTTCCTCAGGACACTGTTCCAATTACTCAGGACACATAGAAAAACCTGATGGTCACTCAGTGAGTGGATAGACAAAGAATTTGTGGCATCCTGTAACTGTATTCCTTTAAATACTGCCTGGCCCATTAGTTCTAGCCTCTTGTTGGCTAACTCTCACATATTTGTTTAACCCATTTCTAATAATCTGTGTGTCACCATGAGTTGTGGCTTACCGGGAAAGATTAAGCCTGTCTGACCTGGCAGGCTTCATGGCGGGCAACTCTCTCTAACTCTGTCCCCTTCCCAGTATCCTGTTCTCTTTTCCCTGTCTATCTAAGTCCTGCCCTATTAAAAGGCCAAGGCAGTTTCTTTATTAACCAATAAAAGCAACCCAAATAAAAAAGAACCCTCCTACACCACCACTATAGTCAAGTACCCTACCATCTCTTCCGTGTTTGTCCTCCTGGAATAAAAATTTCCAGAATATTCTGGGATCCTCATTGCATGGAAAATAATTCCACTCACAAGTGTTGTATCCACATGATTCACCTGTTTCCAAGAGGCCTGGGTCCCTAGTACTATCACATTTCAGACTTGGATTTTAGCATGTGTGTCTGGGTGGCAGGAACAAAACTCTGATCTCAGTTCAGGTCCTTGATGATATACAATTATTATAGATATGACAATAAAACCCCATAGTGTGAACTAAGGTAGGCTCATGAGCATGGTCTTTTGATGCTGTTAGGTACTAAGGTCTTGACAAACCAACAAACCTGGTAACAAGTGAAAGAGTCTCAATATTTTATTTTATTTTTCTACTTTCCTCTAATTTATTTATTTGTTGTATATGCACGTGCACCCATGCACATGTGTTTTTGCTGGAGGTGAGCATACCGTGGTATATATTTTAGGGCCAGAGGATAACTTCAAGAAAACATTTCTCTGAGCATGTGGATATCACAGATCAAAGTGAGATGATCAGGCTTGGCAACAAATGTATTTTGGGCTAAAACATACCTAAGATTGTATTTAGTCATTTTTGTGTTTTTTGTTTGTTTTCTTACTTTCTGAATCCTCAAAGTCATAGTTTTTATCAAAGATGAAAATTGAAATCATCAATAGATAGGGTAGCATTTGGTTTTCCTTTTAATCAACCTAGGTAACTGTTATAATCGAATTTTTTCATTTATTACTGTAGGCCTAGTATGTCAGCATTGATCCTAGAATTTTTATACTGTTTGAAAAACATCTAGTTGTCTTATAATTATAAGTAAGAGGATAGTTGTACTCTAGCTCCAATATTGAAACTTCCCAAAGGGACTTGAACTTTGACTCTATGTTGATATTTCCCTGTATTCAGAGTAAACACAGCTTTTATGCCATGCTCTGTCTATTTGCTGTAGCCATGCGTCTTTTGATCAAGTCAACCATCTCCAGCTTTCTCCTTCAGTGCATTGATGAGGAACTGTAGGATAACACAGAAAAATTTGGAGATTTTGTCTGTTTATTCTACATGTAAATAAATAAATAAACTGATGTTTAAGATCACATGTATTTGTTATTTGTTAATAGGCTTAACACATTGAAGAAATTTCATTCCTTGTAAAATAAAATTTTAAAATTCATGAACACCTGCAATGGTCTGTCATTGTTCTACAGCTATGAAGAAACTCACATAATATTTATTGTCATCATAATTATTATTACTTCTTCCAATTAAAATGTAAAACATGTAGACTAAGTTAGAATAATAAAACTACACTTATATTTCTGAGATAATTCATGGGTTTTTGTTTGCTTGATTTTATTTCTTTTTTTGGTAACATTTAGGTTCTTCAAGCCACTTTATTATCTACATACATGCCAATGTGGATCAAATCCACCACTACTTCCTTCTTCTGTCCCACACAACCACTACTTTTACATGTCAATTTTGTTTGTCTATTTGTTTGAACACACTACACTCATTTAGAGCTCACTGACTGTGAACGGTTATAGGAAATGGTTACTGGAGCATAGGTAGCATTTTAGGTTCCCCATCCCTGTATAAAACTGACTTTTCATACACTAGCATCCATTAATTTCTAGTAGCTCATTTGCTAAGGGTGAGATATCATTATTCTATTTCCTGATCATACTGCTAATTTGACTGGTATAAATCTGTGTAGATTTTGTGCATGCAGTCATGGAAGCTGTGAGTTATGTGTATAACAACCAGTCATATCTAGCTCTTTCCTTCTTTACTTCTAAGAAAGTTAATTCTTTTTCTCTCCCCATCAGTCTGTCAGTCTTTAAGACATTACTAGAAGTGTCTCAGATTGTATTAATTTTTGATAAATAAGTTTTAATTTGCTGCTTTCCTATACTGTGTATTAGGTTTCATTGATATATGCTCTTGTTTTTAGAATTTTATTTTGTATGTTTAATGGACTTACTTTTTCATTCATGGAGGAGGGGTAATCAGTTTTATTTCCACTTTAAGTGGATCTTGACTCACCCAAAGATAGTGAGGTAGATTTCTGAATATGTCTATGAGAGCACTTCAGGAGATGACTAACTGATGGATAACTCTATTTCAATTGTCAGAAGTACCACCCTGTGAATTGGCGATCCACCTCAAGTAAAAGGGAAAATAAAAAAAGCAGAAAGTCACTACTCTTTCTCTGCTTCCTGGTCATGCTGCTGGGAGAAGTTCTGCTGCAGCATTTATTGAATATCTGAGACTAAGAACAAGCTAAATCTTTCCTCTTTATGTTGTTTTTTTGCTACCATGATGCTGAAGTGACTATCTGAACACAAGAGTCCTTATACTTTTTGCCTTTTACAATCCCTGTGTTCAACTTTGTTGATGTTCCTGACCATGTCACCTTCCTTGGTTTGGCTCCATCTACTAGATCAGTGTCTCACTTCAACTACTGTTTTTACAGTTTTATGATATATTTAAATCATTTTTAAATCCTATAACATTGATTAGAATTGCCACTTTTTTACCTATTTCCTCAATACCTTTCTCTGTTTTTTTAAACACATTTAAATTTCTTGCCTAAATTACTAATTCATGTATCTTTGATTTTCTTAGGGTTTATCTTTTATAATTATATGTAGAAAATATTTTGAATGTTGATGATATTTTCTTGCCTCTTAATATAATTTAGAAATTACATATCGCATGTATTTTGCATAGATACTATGACTGTTAAGTAAGCATTCTTCACTCCCAATTTGGGCATGATTGGTGAGCCAGGTTTGTTTTGACAGAGACAACTCTGGGTATAAGTAGGATTGTCATTTGATGGCATTAGAGTAGGACTTGGTTTGTCCTTACATTCCGTAAAATCTCTTCAAAGTCTTTTCTTCTGTAACCATTAGATACTGTAAGAACCTTATGTCAGAAGGTTCTTCCACTTTCTGTGGATTGATCATTGAACGTGAGTTCTGAGAAGAGACTGCTTGTTCTGAGTGTTGTTGATTCTACAGGGAATGACTAATGCAACCTGCATGGCTTGCCCAATAACCAAACATAAGCATAGCTCAGGCACCGCTCTGATTTCTCAGACACTAATTGGCCTGGGATCAGCAACCCAGCTGCTCACCGCAAGCCTTGTTTCTGGGTTCTGCTCTAAACAGCTTATCGCTTGCACATTGGTTTAGTAGCCCATTATTCTCAGTGTGGTTTTTGTTTTTTTCTGTGTTGAAGAGTCTTACAAATGCTTATCCTGTTTATTTATAACCTTCCAAATTAGTTCACTGTAGCTTTCCATGAACACTTAAATCTCTAGACATATCATCTGTAGAAAATCAAGTATCAATTTAACACTTTTGAAGTGTTTGCCGCGATCATTTCAGGCCTTGCTGAACATTGTACCTAATTTTTTTCTCCTAACAGTAACTCTCATATCAAGTCTATAATTCTCAGCATGGCCTATGATTGAAGAAGAGGAGTAAGTGCCCTTCACTTGAGGAGAAATCTTTATTGCAGATCACTTCTCAAATCCTTTCTTTTTAAAATTTTTCTCTACTTCATCATCTTTGCATACTCTCTAATACTTTAAAAATAGATTATTGTAAATATTTAATTTTTAAAATGCTGACAGAAAAGCCATATTACTGACATCAAAGATAATGATCATTATTTATAAATATTTCTTAGAATTTTATGCACAGTATACCATTAACCATTGAAATGGTAATAGTCCCTTATGAAATAAGTAGCAAGATTATGATTCTTTACAAGTGACCTTGATTTACATAACATCACAGGGAAATAGGCAACGTTCTCTTATGGTCATCTAAAGGAGTAAAATATGATTGGGAATGCATAAAACACATAAATGTCTTAGATGCTCTGGACAACAGATGGAAAAATTTCAACAACATTGAGACTTGACAGTGTTCCTTTGCAAACAGAGGTGATGAGACAGTTGATCATAGAACACTATGTTGACTTCACCAAGCTCTACCTGATAAATGCATGACTATTTTGATAATGTCTCATTTATTTACATAAAAATATAAACTCAATTCACAAAAATATTGAAACGTCATTATTATTTTCCAACCTCGCTCAAAATGAAGTTTGAAAGGAAGGAGTGCAGAAGAGCTCTGTGTTTTAGGCATGCTGTGACTGTCACACTTATCATCTGGTAGAGGCTGTGGTAACAGGCTTCAGACCTACAAAACATCAAGCAAAAAAAACCCAAAAACATAGCTTAATCACATAAAATTAGTTCTCTTACGTTCACAACAGAACATAGCCTCCTTTTATAAAGCAGACATTCATTTCATATGACAAATATTAAAAACCAAACAAATGCAAAGCAAGAGACAACTGTTTTACCATGTGGTACAGATTGATTGCTAATTCTCAATTTACTTCTTGGCCAACATGCCCCAAGTTCTGGAGGTATGCATCATTTCTTCCAACCCATCATTTTTCTGTGTGGTATACTGACTCGGGTACCTGAAGTATTACACTGTTCTTTTTAAACATCTTATTTTTCATATTAATAATTACATAGGTAAATAGTTACAGGATTTTACTCTTTTTTATGTGTAAATTGAGTCCAAAAGAAATCATGAAATTCAGTGTGAAGAATACTGTTGCTGAAAAACGTGTGTACGTAATACAATTAAAAAGCTGATTATTGCTTCAAATATTCACCTTTAAATATTGAACATCTTTAAAGAGTGCCATAATGAATAAAATAATTGAAATCTCATAAAGTATTTTTAGAGTAGGGAAATTATGTTGTTCTTAGGATGCTTTTTCGTTGCTACAGGAATGTATTTCTCATGAGTGAGTTTGACTCCTTGTTACCCACTGAGAGTTTGTGATGTTTTAACCTAAATAACCATTAATGTTTTCCAAGATGGCACAGTGTAGAGTTACACATCCGTAAACTGACAAGCTTCACAGTAGCACAGTGTTCTGAGAATCAGTGTGCTACCAAATCCATATACTTTAAATCACTGTGTTTAAGTGATAGACATGTTCTACCTAACAGCCAAGGCTTGTCAGAAACTATGGGCACATGGTAATTTACCTCCAGGAGACTGCTTAAGTAAACAATCAAGGGTGGCTCTAGTAAGGACACAGATGCTAGTAATCTGTAGAATGGCAAGGCTAGCCTCTCCCCCACCCCCGCTCTCTTTCTGCACTGCACCTCGTGCAACATGCCACTGTGTTTGGTGAGATCTCACAGAAGATGAAAACTTGGAAGCTTTGATTTGGGATCAAATCAGCCCTTTTAGTCACAACCCGGATTATTTCTCCTTTAAAGCATTTCATTTGAATTTCAGCTCTCAATCAGCCAGAGTAAAGCTGTTCAAGCATTCAAGAAGATAAATTCTGAGGCTCCAGAAAGATATGCAATTTGCAGATTTTATCACAGGGAACAGTCAGCCAGTCTGAGAAAGAAATGCAATCTTCAATCATTTAAATATTTCACAAAGCAAAAAGAGTAAATTGGTCTGAGGAGTAACAGTTTGGAAAGAGAGCAGCACAATTTACTCTACCGTTGAACATTAAAATGTGTCTATTAGGAACAATTCTATTTCCGGTTACTTAATGTATGCAGATGTATATATTGTGCTTCTCAATAGTGATTTTGTCTTTTTAGGACAGACATCATAATAGCAGACCGGTTAAAATATCAACAGCTCTAGTCATTAAAGTATTTGACAGATTTGAGTGTTTCTAAAACAATTGTATGCCAATTTCTGTATAATCTATGATTTAGTCATTCACCTATTCACTTGAAATGAAGATTTTAATTTTGTTCATGAATGTGTACTTTATGTCTCACTATATATTTAGGTATATGCATATATGTCAGATACAAAGATAAATGTATTTGAAGTCTTATTCAATAAGAGCAAAAGTTTAATGGTTTCTAAATCAAGGTAATTGCAATAATTTTAAACCTTTAAATATAAGTCAAATAATTTAAATATAGAATAACTATAAATAATAACATTTCACATTATGAATCACCAAGCTAGTCAGAAGCTAAACATCTGGTGTGTTATTTAAAATGATATTTTTCATAGTATTTTAGTCTTGATTTCTTTAGCATGGACATATTAGTCAGAGGAAAGGCAGCTATGTAGATTTAAAAAATTGGGATGCAGTAAAATTCTATAAAAATACTTTTATTAAAGTATAAACTTTTAATTCAGGCATTTTAACCATTTCTGTGTGGTTTTTATTACTATCACTAGTCTTACGTGTATCAAAACATTTTATATGATCTGATAGATAACAGAAAGACAGACAGTAATAAATAGATACATGACAGATAAATAATGCAAATATAATAGAGAGATAGGGATGTACATAAACAGCAGGCAGAAAAATACATAGCATCTACATCAAAATAAACAACAACGAAACATAAGGAAGAAGTGAGGGGGACTGATGGAGGGAGTTGGTGAGTGAAATAGAGTTGTATATGAATATCTTTCCTTGTATATTCTTATAAAACTCAATGAATAAAAGTTATTATTGTTTAAAACATGATTCACTGGTGCCATGAGAAAAAGTATTGCAAGGTCAAGGTGTTAAACAGTGTGGGATACACAGGAGAAAAGTTTTGGAGAATGGTAATCGTACCACCCAAACACCACCATGTCTTGCCATAGGCTTGCCATTTCGAGGCTAGCTATCTCCAGGGTGGAGCAGATGTGAGTTATTGATTGAATTTCTTGTTAGGGCACATTAAGCCATTTTTCAATGTCACCTTTAGAATTTTATCTGAACTCGGCTTTCCAGATAACTCCCCCACATTTTTAGAAAAGCTTACATGCATCTTACAATGAGGCCCAGTTACTGACATCTTAACATCCTGCTGCTGATTAACACATGACTAGCAAGGCTTTTCTTGTTTCTAAAGAAATATCTTACATGTTACTCTAAAAACTTAGTTGTTAATGTCTTCTTAGTAGAAATAAGACAAGTAATAGACTTTCTTCAATTAAAAATTACAAGCCCATTATCATTCATTGGTATGCTTTAAGCAAATAGATCACAGTGTTATATGATAATAAAATTATTATTATTCAATTTCTCAGGTAAAAGAAAAGGAAGGGGATTTTGATAAATTACCTGCCAAAGTCAGAACAACACTGAGGTACTGATTAAAACAATGCAGATAAAAACATTTAAAGTGATAGTAAACATTATATTTATGATAAAATTAACAAGAAATAATGTAAGTAATTTATTATTCATTAAATTGAAAATATTAAGGTAGAATGAAGCATAGAGTAAAAACAACAATGCCCCTACATATTATATACATACAGATGAGAAAAAAGAATATAATCAGTATTTCAAGCATTCATATAGAAAAAGCACATTTTTAATCAATTATGTGAAATAAATGAATAGATTTTACTCAAACCAAAAGATGAACTTGTGAAAAAGAAAGAGGTATACAAAGATATATTAAAGTAGAAAGGTACTACTGCTATAAAAAAGAACTCTCTATATGACAATAAAAAATATAAAAAGACAGTGCTAACAAGATGGTTAAGTGATTAAGAGTACATGTTGATTTTGAAGAGGACCCGAGTACAGTTTCCAGCGCACATGTTGAGTGACTCATAACTATTTTTAAATACTGCTCCAGGGGATTCTATAGCAACATAGAACATCTCAGCTAAGACGCACAAACTCCCAGAGGACATAACACACATAAATATAATTGCAAAAAAATCCAAAATAAATCTCTAAAATGATTGTATATTTAAAGAGAGGACATAGTAGAAAAAATAGACGAGAGTAAATCTATTTCAACACAAGATGCAAATTCGTGAGTAATCTTCAAGATATCTGACCTTGACTATTTAATTTTCTAGAATAGATAAAAATATAGCCTGGTGGAAAATAGGAGGATATGATTTATCATCTGAGCAATGATGTAAATTAATTGCAAAACAAGAGGCCAACTAATAAATAATAAATACATGCATGAATAATTCATAGCCCAAATGGTCCACAAACAAAATGATGCTAAATATCACTCACAAAATCAAGATATCAAAGCTACATATATTTACTGTCTCACAATTTGAATGTAATAAAACAGTGGAAAAAGCTAGATGTCATTACAGTCTTTCTTGGCATCATTTGTTAAAATAACCAGGCATACATTTGTTGTGCCTGAGTCCTAAGACCTCCAAGAAGACCACCACGGAGCCACATTTACGAATGTAAAAGCAAGGTTCCCTTTATTAAGTAAGGGCTAGCAAGGGTTCTCGGCCTCACAGTCTGACACAGCAGATGGAGGGAGAAGGAACCGTCTATTTTTGTAAGGGGTTTATAAAGGCAAAAACCACAAAGCAGTCACAAGGTTACAGTCTCAAAATACAAAATTACTTATGCTATATCACAACTGGTTAAAGGCAAGGTAAAGTTCAGCTGTTAGTTCCTGATGGGCTATAAGTATCTAAGGGGGATAGCAACAGCCCCACTGATTACATCCTCCAGACCTTTGCTAACCTAGGGAAGACCTGGAAACTTATGTGATTGTTCTATTGTTACTCAATTGATAGGGGAAGTTAGGTGGTCAGCATCTTGCCAACAGTTTTGTGTAGCTTGGATTTTTTCCCATTAGCCAATTCTTCCCCTAAAAGGGGTTAGCGACCCCTGGCTTTCCTCAGGGGTGGGGGTGAAGTTCGAAGTCCCACAAGGTCCCAGCATAATGTTTTCCGGCCTGACAACATTCTGGCTTGGTGAGTTTCATTTTTTGTAACTGTATTCCATACAGTGTCTTTTTTAAATTTAATTTTATTTTTTGCATGTAAAGGTGTTCATAAATTGTTGTGTTATAATAATATTTTAATAAACTATACAGATATCCAAAGAGTCCAATTATCTCTAAGGATCTAATTAAATTTTCCATTGTCTTGCTAAATGCATTGCACTGTTTTTGTGGTATGATCTCCTAAAGTTATATGTTAACTAAATTGAAAGTCAGGATACTGCAAGATTACATGAAAATGAAAAACACACATATAGAGAGAAATTTTCTATACTAATAAAAATGACCTTGTTATGGCTAAGATATTCTAAGAATGTGAATGATAAGCTCCAATTTGTACACCATTGCTACATTTCTGCTTGTAATCTGTGAGAATAATTAAGTCACCATGTTGAATGTTTTCTCCACAAGACACTACAATTTTGTGAATCCTTGAACACTTACACTAAATCTGAATAAAGTATCACTATATTTAATTCCAACTTGTAGAGATTAGGTGGAATAGGAATGAAAAGTTAACCAATTAACTAACTATTAACTTACTAGTATATGATGAGAATATAAGTGTCTGAGGAGTAGTGGTTTATCGCTCTTGAGTCACGGCCTTCAGCAGGCTTAAGTCTGAAGTACTGAGCTTATTGGTAAGCTCCTAACCTTTATTTGAGTAGTTGCGGTTTCATCACATTTCCATAAGGAAGGAACAAGTGATTTTGTATTAATCAAAGGTAAGCCAGGTTCTGGAGAAGCATACATTTCTTCTAGTAGTATAATCGGGTATTTATCTCTTTGTCAGATAGACAGAGTTGAACAATATTCACGTTTCTCCTGTTTCTGACATGCCCCTCCCTTAAACGACTTGATTTTCAGGCTCTGAGATTGTCTAATCTTCCTGCAAAGGACTCAATTCATGAGGGTACTAAGAAAGAGTAATCATTTAAAAGTAAGTTATCTTTATTTCCTCCATAAAAGGCAAATATTTTGACAGGTTTATCCATTCATAAGAGTTCATCTTAGTAGATGGTGCATCTGTGAGGAAAACAAACATCTGTGTATCTAAACATAGAATCATATTTCGTGCTTGCAGCATAAATTCTGGAGATGTAGTTCTGCTCAGAGGAAGAGCAGAGATGACAGTGTTGTGAGCCACAGAAATGTCAGTGCTGGAAAGGGAGCTTGGTGCCAATTCACCTCCTGGAAAAAAACGCTTGGGTTGTCTGTTTTTCCAGTGGTATTTAAAAATTAAAGGTTGGCAAAGAATGTGCTTAATTTTATTATTATTATTAATTATAGTGTATCTCTTAATGAAAAATTCTATCTAAAAGATATAACTAGCAAGCTTTTAAGGTGTTTTAGCTAAAATAAGTGTTACTGATAAACCTAAGCGCGCTCTGTGTGTGTGTGTGTGTGTGTATGTGTGTGTGTGTATGTGTGTGTGTGTGTGTATGTGTGCACTCCTGCCCATGAGAGTACAACACAGAAGTTAACATTAGGTATCTTCATCAATCATTTCTTTGTCGTATTTTTGAGACAGGGACTCTCCCTTTTATTTATAGTTAACTGTTTCAGGTAAACTTAAATGCCAGCCAGTGTCCAGGATCCATCTATATCCATACCGCTTGTGCTAGGAATACAGATGTGAATAGCCATGCATGACTTTCATATGTTGTTGTAAGGAGAGCTGCTTGTTGGTTCCTGGCTGCTCAGCCCTGAAATAATTACACAGAGACTATATTATTTAAATCACAGCTTGGCCCATCAGCTCTAGCTTCTTATGTTAACTCTTACATCTTAGTTAAACCTATCTCCATTAATCTGTGCATCACCACGAGGTTGTGGCCTACCAGCAAAGATTCAGCATGTCTGTCTCTGGCAAGCAGCCCCACAATTTCATCTGACTCCGTCCTACTTTCTACCAGCACTCAGCCTAGCTTTCTCTGCCTACCTCTATTCCCTGAACAAGCCCAAGACAGTTTCATTATTAACCAAAGGTATTTACAGCATACAGAGGGGAATCCCACATGAATGTGTGTTGGGATCTAAACTGAGGTCTTCATGCATGTTCAGTTTAGCTTCATGCACCAACTTGACACACACAAACACATACTTGGGAAGAGGAAATCTCAGATCAGGAACAGCCTTCATTAGTTTGGCCTGGGAGCTTGTCTCAAGGCCAGCTTTAAATGGTGAATTTGATGTAAAATGGTTCAGTCCCTTGTGAGCATACCATCACTGTACAGGGGAGCCTGGAATGTATTAGAATGTAGTTGATCAAGCCAGGAACAGTGTTAAGCTCCTACCATAGCCTCAATCTGTGATGGATTATATGTTGTAATATAAAATATATCCACCACTGAATTTGTTTTAGTTTATCAACAAAAGGCAAACTAGGATATGTAGCAAGTGGTTTACACCCTGAGCCTTTTTCTAGGCCCAACCCTAAGACTTTTTAAAGAACAAAATTGTAATTTGCTTTAAAAAATATTTTCATTTTTCTTGACAATAGATAGTATTTGCAGTCTGTGAATATATAGATGATATTCACAGTCAATATAAGCTGATAAAAATAAAATCCATAATTTTTATTGTAAGAAACAATTTACCCTCAAAAAATAAAAATATAAAATACATATTGGTGAAGGCAGAAGATGATGTAGTATATTCCAGCAGCAGAGAGTGAAATTATTTAGAAGATTTTAGCCAACTAAAATGGAGTCATTAATCAAATGTTGTATTCCTTATCATTCATTTATTCTTGTCATTTCTCTGCAGAAGTGATCATGACATCTGGTTTTATATGGTTAATGAGTGTGAAATGATATTGAATTTCTCTTTCCCTAGGGCTCCATGTCCTCTTCCTACTCCCACTATAGAAATAAATGCATAAAATCAGAAGCTTTTTGAGATTCATACACTAATGCGAAATAGTCAAAGTACAGCCTTTCACTTTTGGCTTTGATGGAGTGTTTTTTGAGCCTGAAATAATAATGATGAATTTACTCAAATTGTGACTACTCAACAGATACGGAAATAAAATCTATAGACAGAAAGCGGTGAAATACAGACATTTGCCAATTTTCTAGGTGAGGGTGATGCTACAGGGCATAATTTTAAGACATCTTCACAAAGTAATTTCTCGTTTTCACTGTTGAAAAAAATTAGAAACTTTAAAAATCAAACTTTTCTTTCCCTTCTTGGAATTCATCAAACAATAAACCAACCACCAATTACAATCATTGAAGCAGGGCAATAGCACAAGCACAAGAAAGTGCAACCTGTCAGCGGACCAAAAACAAGGTAACTAATGATGCACGCTTCTAAATAATCAAAACACACCAGCAGTGGAGTTGATAAGCCCTTGGTGAATTGGGGATTTCTTTTCTATCCCTACATTTTCTTTTCTTTCTCCTGTTTGTCTTCCTGCTTAGGAACTCACCATCTTTATTAGGTTTGTCTGGGTACCTCCATGTAAGGACTGACCAATAAACGAACCTCTGAAAGTTCCTTTTTTCTGGGAGACACTGAGCATACAGGCCACAACCTAACAAACCGGAGAAGTTCCTCACTATGAGCAACACACTCCATTGCAAACACTACTTTCTCTTTCTCTTCTGTTCTTGTCTTTTGCGGACTCCCTGGGGCATGAGAGCAACTGATAACTTTTGCCTGGGACCACTCTCTAGATTGTTTGAAGGCTCTCTTGCTTTATGGGGGAGTGTGGACTGTTGGACTCCCTCTCCTAGTCTCTCTTCTCAATTAATCCGGTTCTACTTCCACTAGCTTGACCCTAGAGCTAAGCGCGGCACTGAGGATGCAGGTGTTGCTCATGCTCTGTGTGCTCAGCCAGCTTCCCGGGGACAGTCTATGAAAATAAGCCATTTGTTGCACTTCCGGCCAGAGAGTGGCTGTTCGTGGTACTTGGTGCACTCCCTGACCCAGGAGTTAATGTTAATCATAAGGAAAGGGCCTATACCCAACCAAATTTTGCATCACTACAACTAGGGGACTTATCGGTGGCCCTTAGCACAAGCTTTTACCTGATTTACCTTTGCCCAGCTGTAAACACTTAATTAGAACTTGCACCACATGTGCTCCATTGGCCCAGCTGGGACCTCTGAACCAGGTAAGCCTAAACCCCACAGGATTGGTTCCCAATGTGCTTTGGCAGATGGATGTCACTCATTATGCCCCCTTTGGTAAGCTTAAATGTGTACATGTAATTATTGACACCCATTCCTCCTTTGTGTATGCTTTGGCCCAAACAGGAGAGAAGGCCACACAAGCTATCAAGGCCTTAAAGACAGCAATGTTGGTTATGGGGGTACCCTGGGCAATAAAAGCTGACAGTGGTCCAGCATATGGCTGTCAAACCTTTAAGTATTTCTTACAGAGCTGGATAATCAAACGCTCAACAGGGATCCCCTATAATGCCCATGGCCAGGCTATTGTAGAAAGAACAAACAGCTCCCTAAAAGAAGAGCGGGCCATGGTGTCCTCAGAAAATAAAGAGGATCCTCACCAAGCCTTGGTGGAGGCCCTCTTCAACAACAACAACAAAAATTCTTGGACTTTGATGGGGCAGGCCTTAGCCCTGCTTATAAATACTGGGTTGTTTGTTGTTAGGGGAAAAAAAGAATTTATTCATTTGGATGAGAGCAGCATGGATTAATGATTTGATAAGCCCTAACAAATTCTTCTACCATAATGGAACCTTTAAGGGCAATAAATCATTTGAGGACTCTGTCCAAATAACGCCAGAAACAAATAAAACAAATTTTCCTTTCAATGGCATGCCTGTCTATGTCAAGCTACCCTTTCTTACTTTTACTAACCAATGCTAGTACAACAGATGTAAACTGCACACCAAGCCTCTACATGCTGGGTGCCTGCTGGAATCCTAAGGAAGCCTCTTGTTCAGTCCTGGTATGTATTTATGCATTCTTATGGGTGCCTGTCACCAATGTTACCCATTATTACAAGGTAGAGCTTATGAGTTCCATTAGAATAAAGAGAAACTTTGGAATAACTACTGCACCAAGAATGGGAGCATATAAAATCCCTGCTAGACTCCTCTAAACTTAATGCATGGTGTCTGATGGGAGAGGTGGTAGTGGCTCTAATATTTCTTTTTAAGTGAACAAGGCAACCCTCCAGGTGTTAATGGCTATGGAGTGCGCTGAACCAAAACTTCCAAGGGAAGTGGTCCATGCTTGGCTAACACAAATACAGGATTTATTTGTGTTAAATAAATTAAATAAATTTAATTAATTTGTGTTAAATAAATAAATAAAGCAGGGCTTTAAAATTTAAAGCCCTGGTTCCCCTTGAACTCTCCATTTGCTTCTGACTTCTTGGGAGCTTCTGACGACCCAACCTTTGAAGACTGATAGTCAAAGATGGGTAATATCCTGTCTGGCAGGTCAAACTAAGACAAGCGTAGCACAAAATGCTTGATGGTCCCGGAGATGGGATTATGAAAATTCATAACTCCCACTAAGTCACCCATGACATGAGGCAGGGCAATAGCACAATGAGTAAGCAAAATTGGCCAAGACAACCTCTCAGAGAACCAAAAGTATGGTAATTAATGTCACACACTCCTAGCTAATTATAACATGTTAGCAGTGACCACCAGTTTCTAAAGTACCAACCAGAAACATTTCTGCAGCAGATTAATTTCCTTAATCTATGTTGTTGAATTCATGTCTTCTCACCCCCTGCCTGCTGAGAAATGGGGACTGCACACAGGCATCAGCAATGATCCAGAAATCCTACAGATCATCATCATCATCATCATCATCATCATCCCTCTTTTTCTTCAATGCACTCAAATGGAGGAAACCTATTAGTGGACCATGGCTCCACATGTGTTTCAGAGGACATTCCAACATTGCAATTGGATCTTGTCTTTGGCAATCCTATTTACCATATTTATGGCCATATATACTAGGTATCACATTGATGAAGTATAAAATTAGATGTCTATGTCATATTCAAATACTTTTTGTTATGAATAAGACCTTTTTAAACTTTTATTCTTCTCTCATACTTTACATCCCAACCACAATTTCCCCCTCCTTCTACAACTCCTTGTGCCTATCCTTACCTTCTCTCTTCCCAAAATTCACTCCTTCTCTGTTTCTCTTCAAGAAAAAGAAAAAAAGAGTAGGCCTGTCAGGGGTATCCCCTGAACATGGCATAACATATTCCAATAAGACAAGGCAAAATTCCTCTTATCAAGACTGGACAAGGCAACTCAGTAGGAGGAAAAGGGTCTCTCAAGCACAGGAAAGAGTCAGACACACCTTCAACTCCCACTGGTAGGATTTTCACAAAAACCCTAATCTAAACAATGGCAACATGTATGCAGAGGACCCATCACAGACACACACAGGTTCCATGATTATCTCTTCAGTCTCTGTGAACCCCTGTGTACTCCCTGCTTAGTTGATTGTGTGGCCTGCATTGTTGTGGTTCTTAGAACCCTCTGGCTCCTACAATCCTTCTTACCAGTCTTTTATTGGGTTTTCCTGGCTTTGCCTAGTGTGTGGGTGTGGTCTCTGCATGATCTGCAAGTCTAACAGGAAATCATTAGACATCATTTCATTGTTTTTACTTTTTATAGTAGTGTTTGGTGCTATCCTGGAGCTCTGTACTGTCCTGCTTCTGTTCCTAGACAGCCAGGCTGTGTCAGGCATGGGTACCCTCTCTTGCTGTGGGTCTCAAGCTTTACCAGTCATAGATTGGTGACTCCCACAAGTTCTGTGTCATGTTTACCACAGCACATATTATGCTCCAGTCTCACTGCCTTGTCTGGCTATAGAAAATGGCCAGTTAGTGTTCCTTATGTCTCATTCTTAGCAGACTTTACTCTTCAGTTTCCAGCAAGTATCCACAGCACCTGGTTTCTACATTGCCAACCAAATTCCTACCTTAATCCCAATTATCTCTCCTACTATTCTCTTATTCTATTCCCCCCACACATGGTCTTTCCTGTCCACATCCCCACATATCCCAAAAATCTATTTTCTATTTCCTTCCCAGGAAGATCCATGCACTGCCTCCTGCTGAGCCCTCCATGTTTCTTAGCCTCTCTGAGCCTGTGGATTGTAGTATGACCAACATTTTCTTACCTGCTAGTATCCACTTATTAAGTGAGTATATAACATGTTTGTCTTTCTTGACCTAGGTTACCTCAGTCAGCATGATCTTTTCTAGTTCTTTCATAATTCCTGAAAATTTTGTAATGTTGTTGTTTTTAACAGCCAAGTATTGATTCATTGTGTAAATGTAGCACTTTTAAAATATCCATTCTTCAGTTGAGGGACATCTAGGTTGTTTCCAATTTCTGGTTATTATGAATAATGCTGCAATGAACAAGGTTGAGCAAAGATCCTTGT
Organism: Ondatra zibethicus; assembly: GCA_004026605.1. Taxonomy (NCBI): domain Eukaryota; kingdom Metazoa; phylum Chordata; class Mammalia; order Rodentia; family Cricetidae; genus Ondatra; species Ondatra zibethicus. The sequence goes on from PVIU01003660.1 coordinate 18,707, forward strand.
GGTAGGATGGAGCACCCTTTGGGTATATGCCTAAGCGTTGTATACCTGGGTCTTGAATTAGATCGATTCCAAATTTTTTGAGGAACCGCTATATTGATTTCCATAATGGTTGTATCAGTTTGCCCTCACTCCCACCAGCAATGGAGTGTGGAGGCCCAAAAATGTGAGCCTGTTTCCACCTTGTCTAAAGGTCAGACAGTTTTAGCTTGCTCAATGTTTCTAATAACAAATGCATCTACACTTCCCTGACCTAGGGTGTGATTGCTTTGTGTTTTGAAGATTAAGATGGCCCATAGAGGTAGATCCTCTACACTCTGACCAAAGGTCAGAGAATTCAAGTTTACTTCTGCTACTTCTTTTGAATTAAGAGGTTTGACCTAGGGAGTGGCTGCTTCAGGATACTTGGTTTAGGGTGGGTTCACTTCATCTTCCTCTACCTACGTCTGTCTTTTGACAGTACTTTGACTTAAGTGGTATGACTATGATCTTTTAGTGTAACAAATTCAACAGACACTACTACATCAACATTCATTTAGAAATAAAAGGAATTCTTGAATTTATGCCATCAATTATAATGATATTCCTAATTCATCAGATTTTCATTCTCAGTTTTCACTTATGGGTAGTTCTTCTTTTCAACATTTATAATTTTGAAGTTACTTAGTAGTTGCTCTTTGCTGTATTTTCCGATTGCCTAGGAGATTTTAAAACTTCACCAACATTATCCTCTGTGACTCTTTTCCTACACCTTCCTCTAAAATTCCTGCTTTAATGGGTTGTAGGAGAAAAATTATTTCTAATATTTTGATATCTGTGTAATATTTTCACCTGAACATCTCAATCCCATTAAATACAAAGGAGAATTCTTCCTTTAAGTGCATTTTACCTTGAATTTTACTTTAATTAAGTTCCTTTCTCTATTCTAATCACTTATTTATGTCCTCTCCCCACAGATCACATCCTATCCACGTAGATATGAAATCTTAATATTTTAGTCCTGAAGTCTGCCTCAGATGGTCAACCCTCCTAACACTTTTGTTGTTCTTAGAGGACCACCCATGCTTTTCCCAGGGTAACTGGTTCTTGCATTTATCAAACTCTATACATGAACAGTGAATCTATGTAAATCTGTAGAAGATTCTAATCAACTCTTTTCTTCTTCAATAGAAGCCTTTTCCTACCAGTATGCTCAAGAGTTACTGTGGGTCCATGAAATCACAAATGGCCAAGATTCTTCACATTTAAGAATTTGACCAAACAGTGTTGGTGCACACCTTTAATCCCAGCACTCAGGAGGCAGAGGCAGGAGGTTCTCTGTGAGTCTGAGACCAGCCTGGTCTACAAGAGCTAGTTCCAGGACAGGCTCCAAAGCTACAGAGAAACCCTGTCTCAAAAAATCAAAAATCAAAAAAAAAAAAAAAGAAAAGAAAAAAAAGAATTTGGCACAAAGTACTTTCTCATAGATATCACATCCTCCAATGTGTGGAAGATATGTATTACATTGTAAATATAAGAAAAAATTCAGTGAGTTTTGCATGATCATCATCTTATAAAAATTCCAGGCCACACTTAGCTGACCACATTGAATGGAATACGAACACTGGAAAATCTATTAGTGTCCAGAGGCTTTGTCTTCAGTGTGGGGGAAAAACTACCTCATTTGGTTCAAGGTCTCTTCCTTGTAGTTGCTGAGCTTTACCTCTACAGCAGTAATAACATGGGCTTCTTGTGCCATCAAAGTATTCAGGGAGATGAGTCATGGAAAGCCATCTTTGAAAATACCTGGAAACAGAAAATTTCACTTCCAACATTATTATTGGTCAAGGCATTTAGAATGACTTTAGATTCAAGATATGAAAACATAAACTTCACATATTGTTATAAAAATATCAATAAATTTGTGGATATTTTCATTCAGTCACAAACTCCAGTATATTCTTGCCATGGTTTGCATTTTGCAGCAAATACCAGCTTCTTTTTATTGTTCCTAGAAGACAATCCACCTTCACATGCCTGTGAGTGTTAGTCTGCTTAGTATTTTTATTTAACTTTAAAATATTTCTGTATTTTGCCTTTTTCTACATTATCTATTTGAAAATAGTTACTTGAAAACAATGACTATAAAGAGAATGATTCTTTTTCTTCTTATACCTATCTAGGGCAGAATATGATTGATAAACCAGAAGACCTATAGCTATAGTTTGAATAAGCATATTTTCTAGTAATTAACATATATCAATATTTTAGTAAAACGGTTTTCATAACAATAAAGCAATGAGTACATCTTTTAGAAAAAAAACAATATGAGAAGATGTAGCGAGTTCAGTTGTCATAATTCTGATGCAACCACAATGGGTAAGGGGAGGTTAAGCTGCAAAATGGAACCAGATGCATTAATGGAAGCACAATTACACAGGGGAGGGATGTGCCTTCTGCACAAGTCATCACAGATGAAATGTGAGTTTGGCTTTGAGAGCTATATTTTGAGAGAGACAGAGAACAACGTGAGACTATGACAGTGCGACATCTGAAACACTTGAGGGGACTTGGAATGCTCAACTTCTCAAAGCCGGAGGGACAACTATAATTGATATCTTTAAGCACTGAACAGCTGTCACACTTAAGATTATGTCCTCTAGTTTCCTCAAGAACTCTGATTAATCACATGTCAAAGATGAATTTCACAATTAAAATGACACTTAAACAACCCAGAATGATTACTCTAAGGAGGAAGAGGATTTAGACTTTTTCTGCCACCATTTCCTTCAGTTCATATTGCCACTCCATTTGACATCGGAGTTTAGATCTGGAGGTGTCTTGTTATTTTCAGTAATTATTCTTACTTTCAGTAGTGATAACTGAGTCAACTAAATTCCTCTCTTTTTGTCTCCGTAATCATGCATCCACATTTCAGTTGTGCTTGAATCACCTAGATTGTGTCAGTGCTCACACATACAGTAAGGAGAAAAATCAATGGGGGTGATGGTATACTGGTTTCTTGTTGGAGAAAACACCCGGGAACTGAGAATATAATTCAAAAGATTTAATAACAATGAGTAAAGGAGTATTGTTGCTCTTACAGAGGATTCAGGTTCAATTCCCGGCATGCATGTGGTGGCTCATAACTATAAGTAGTCCCTATTTCTGGGGATTCAACAGCCACACACCTGGTGCACATACAGGCATGAAGGCAAAGAATAACAACAACAAACGAATCTTTAAAAATTATAAAACAAACTCAATGTGTTAAGTAGTTTGTCAGACTGATGTAAACACATTCATTTATTTTTATATTTTTCTAAAGTGAAATTCAGCACGTGTGATAGTTAATGTTGTCAACTTGACAGTATGCAGAATCACCTATAACACAAGCCTGTGGCCATGGCTCTCTGGAAGGGATTATATAGATCTGACTCATGGAGGTGGGATTACTCACCTTAATTGTTGATAGCACCATTGCATGTACTGGGGTTATGGACTGAATAATAAAGAGAAAATAGGCCGAGGAGCAACATTCCTTTCTCTGAGCCTCCTGAGTGCAGATATAGAATGACCATCTGACTCATCATCCTTCTGGTATCATGGTTTTCATATCATCTTAGACTGCCTCCCCTGGAATAGTAAGCCATGTTAAACCTTCCCTTCTTTAGTTTCTTTTGTACCATATTTTGCATGTTACAAAATTAACAAGTAACTAATGCAATGTAAAATGATAAAAAAATCTTCAATTAATCATTTAATTAATGTACTAAAAATTAATTTGTGGAATAACAGAACTTTCCTCAAAGCTTATATTCAAGTTTAAAGTGGGTGTATTTTTAACTTTTAAATTATGTTCTGTCACCATTGTAGTGCATGCAATATTCCCTTCTGCTGAGCAAAGCATAAGAGTTTTCTCTTGTAGTCATAGGAAACTAGTCCTAAGGTGTAACACTAGGAATTTGTTTCCATATAAGAAATGAAGTTTACTTCTTTGTGAGATTCTAAGAATATTTATCTATATTTTTAAAAATCCTAAGACTGTAAAATTTCTCTTATGAAGCTTATAAAATGTATAATTTGGATGGGTTTCAGTCCTTCACGATTAAATTGTAGTAAATCTGATGTCCGTATGAAATGTTGCATACCATTGCTGTTGACACACAGGATTTATTAAGACATCATGGTCATGCTCACTTGACAAAGTTGAAAGCATATTCACACTTAGGCATCTTTCCGTAGTACTACTGAGTGTTCCCTTTAAAATATTTTTTGAAGACCATAACATAATTTGTTGGATAGAAGAAAAAATACATATTGGTAATGGAAAGAATACATGTATTAGAAAGGCATGTTAATAAAATCTTATATAGAATATAGACATAATAAGAACAGTGGAATTAAAAATGATTTAACCCTTCAAGGGTTTTATGTTTTAATTAAAGAGATCCTACCAGTATAGTAATTAAGACAGCATTCTCTCCTGTGATGCAATTATGCTGTGCATCTTAGTGAGTTCTTTCTTCTAACATTTTGACAAAATCAACATCCTTAAATTCACTTTTAAAGATAAACAAAGGCAAAACGAACATAGAATCTAAGATCACTCCAGTTTGAAAAGTATTGATTTGTTACAAAAATGTCTAAGTATTTTGTCCTTTAAGTTCACAGTCCAAATCCCCACGCATTGCATTCATTTTATAATTTTTAGTTTAGTGTCATTTGAAATAATCTCACATTTTACTCACTTGTATAAAGAAATAATTCTTGCTTAATTTACCTTGTATAATTCCCTAATGTTTTTGTATGAGTTGAGCAATATCATTCAATATAGTTTTATTAAAGTTGCTCATTCTCTTTATTGCCACATAAGTTGATTTGCTCAAGCAGATTGTTCAGGCTGGCTTTGGCTGGTGTTGCTTTTATTTGTTTGTTTTTTAAAGTCTTATGAGACATAAGATGTTTTCCCAACTCTAGTCTTTCTCTGCTACAAATTTATGTTTCAGCCCAATATATGATGCTTTAGCATCCACTAGAGCAGTCTTTCTCAACCTCCCTACTCCTTCAGCTCCTTAATACAGTTCCTCATGGTGTGGTGACCCAAGCATAAACTTGTTTTGTTGCTGAGTTATTACTACAATTTGCTACTGTTTTGAATTCCAATGTAAATATCTGATATGCAGGATATCTGATAAGTAACCCCCAAACAAATTTTGACCAACAGGTTAAGAAACACTGCCCTAGAGATTTTGGCAACATTATTTCATTGAAGGTACTAAAATGACATGGTTAGAACAATATTTGACTTCGCTATTTTTACATAGCCACTGCTAATGTACCATTTCAATTTACCACCTATAGACTATTGATTTTATAAAATTACCCAGATTTGCATTTATATTAAAATAAAGTTTTCTTTATTCTTTTGCTTTGCTTTCCTGCCTTTGTCCTTGAACTGAAAATCTTTTTCAAACAACATTACCAAAAGAATTGCTTGTTTCTCTAACTACGATATTTTAATGTTATATTTGTTTATTTATTAAGCTTTGAAAGCAATAATACTAATACTATTATTGTAACCATTTTAACTTGAAACAGTTTGCACAGGCTCACATATTTGAATACCTGGTCCACACATGGTAACATTCTTCTAGCAGTTTGGGATACCTTTAAATGCAGGGTCTACATGGCCAATACAGGTCAGTAGAGAAGGTTTTGAGAAATTATACCCACCTGTGTTGTGGTCCACCCTTGGCATTCTAATCTACTAGATACTGCCACTGCCTCATGTTCCTTCTGCCATGGAGAAAGTATATGCCCCTCCATGCCTTCCCGGCTACCATAGGTGAAATCCCCACAAAGCCTTAGGTCAAAATGAAGTTGTCATCCTTTAACATGAGTGATTTATTTAATACAATAAATAAAATTACTAAGTACTGTTTGAGATGTCTTGTCATTCTTTTGAACCATTATATGATTATTCTGGTAACATTATATGATGAGATAAGTGTGTTTTAATATCACCACAGTCATCATGTGATTAAATGATAGAGAAATTAGTTGGCTTTCATTCCGAGTTTTCCAGTTTTAGAAAAACGTTCACTAATTCTGCTACATAATTACTGAAACAAATTCAAGTTAAATTCCAACATGATCACAAAAGATATATACTCAGAAAATAAGTCATTGTTTGGTTTCCTATATGTCATGCATTTTTCTTCTCTGTGAATAACAATTTCATCTAATATTTTCATTTGTAAACCATAAGCTGTATTATACATGTGTAATGCATATATACTTACATCTATTTGTATTAACTCTCTGTATTCTCAAGGGTATTATAGTAGTCATATTAGAGTATGAGTTAAAATATTTTAATATTAACCGATAACCACATAAAAAATGTTCCAAACATAATATATATATCCAATCTAGTTTGCACTTCATGAGCATTTGTTTTATTTTTAGTTTATTTTGGACAAATAAAACAAATATATATACATATAGATATACATACACATATATATTCTTTCAGTACTTTTAGCAATCTGCCAAAGGAGGAATTGTGTAAAGGACAGAATAATGAGTTATTTTTTAAACCTAGTGCCCAATCTATTTGTAGCTCTTAGAAACTATGTGGCTGGAAATGGAATACACATGTTTCTTGTAACCATATAGAGTCTGTTTCTACTACTATTCTAGTTTTTGTAAAAATGGAGCATCCATTTCATCATGTTTAGAGGTGATAACTAATTCTGTTTAAAAAATTGCACATGAGGCTCTTTTTCTTGAGCCTATTTCAAATCACATCATCAACAGAGGGTTCTCAATAGTTATGTGATTTTTGCTTAATACTGTTTTTAATTTAGATTAATTATTTCATCATTTTTCCTGGTAAACCTTTATCTGTTAATAGTTCTGCATGATTAGCAATGTATTCAGTTTGTCAAGGTCTACAAATATAAGAAAACTTTAAAGTGTGGAGGCCTCCTGAATGATAGACTTCTGTCAACTTGAAGTTCACATCAGTAGTTTTTGATGAAGTCTAGTGTAAAATGTCATTTTGTCTTTTCAATTATATCTATAAAGATCAGAATCAAAGGGGTAGCCTTCTCCTCAAGTGAGCATTTGGCTGAGCCTTGGGGATTATCACAGCCATGCCTGCAATGTGAAGAATACGATTGCTCCCATCACTGTAGGATAACCATGTTACACTTTACCCACCTGGGTCAGGACCTATTTCTCTGAGAACATTTCAGAACACCGGAGTCACAAGATACTTAAAGAGCGTGGCTGACAGCAGTTAAGAAGCACAGAGCACCAGTCAGATGTCCAGCTGGCTCGCACAGACTGAACATAAGGCTGATTGGCTCTTTGCCCAGGGATTCTAATGCATCCTGAAGGGTGCCATATTGACAATTATGGATATGCAAAATTGTTCACACATTTAAGGTGAAGAGCTGACTTATTTTGAGCACATATATTTATGTGATTTATTTGATGGCATATGGGGTCATGTTGAAGCCGAGCCCCTTGGGGGCAAGATTGCTGTAGCAACTAACTCGCTTTAAATCATAGTTGCAGTTCAAATGCCTTGAAAATTATCCTTCTAGGTTTTGACCAGGATTTAAGATAATACTCCGAAAGATTATGAGAAAGGTTAATTATTACTGCTATGATAAATAACAAATACATAGATCAGAGCTGGGAGAATGATGAGAGATAATAAAACAACCACACACTTGATGATGATATACTATAAAATAATATAAAAGTAATTAAGACTGTCTTCCAGTAAATTCTGAAAGAATATTTCCAATAAAATACTACAACTCTTTTCTGGATTTCATTTTGGAAATAAAATGTGCTGTGTCCATTTATAATCATTTACTCTCATTCAGAATCAAGTTTTTATTATGTATGTCTGTGAAGACTCTTGTCTTGTTAATTTAAATACCACATAACATGTTAAATTAATTTTACTTATTATACCTTTAAGAAACCTTTTCCCAATATTATTTCTTGTATCAGAAACTTTTCATACTTAGATCATTTTCTTATATTAGATTTTTGAAGTGTGCTAATTATTTCTAAACTGAGTAACACATCTTATTAGGTACAGTGTCTATCATTAAAGTAGTAAAAGGCAGGCTTATTCTGGATATACACAAACATGTGTTTCAGTCATTGTTCAGATAAACTCTTTGTTGATGTACTGTTGAAATTACACATGAATTTTTCTTGTTTTAATCTCTAGAAATGAAAAAACCAAAAATGTGCAAGAAATATGCTCCTATAATGTACAAAGAATTTCATGCTCTAGACATTTTTAGGTAATTTGTAACAGTTTAAGAAATTTATTCATCCTGTAAATTAACATGTATGGAGACATTGTCTTTTTATTTCTCCTTTGCCTCTGGAAACAGGTTTATCTGAACTTACTTAATTCTAGGTTGGACATATGCCCTTCAATTTAGGTGGTTTAATCTGGTCATCTCTATCTTTATATTTATTTGCTAGTCACTATACAAATTCAATATTTTTCTCTCTTCTAGTTATCTGTTTTCTGTGTGTCCACTATTATTTGTTTCACTTTAGTTATTACAAATATTGACATTCTCTAAAATTATTTTACAAATTTCTCTTGCTTCACTGATGGCCTTCCCTCTAGTATTTTTCGTTTTACTCTTGATTAAGAATTCATTGGCAATATACTGTTTTCCTTTAGTAAAATCATCTGCTAATGAGTTCATAAATACTCAACACCTACTCCTTAAAGTGTATATAAGTAGTGATGACTACTGGAGGAAGTCAGGATTCCTGGGTAGTGCATTGCGACACCAAGGTACACAGTGGCCTCCAGTGAGACATGTATCCAATCACTCATGGACCTGCAAATAACAAAAATAACATTTTTTTCCTTACAAAATCCTTGAAAACATTTTGCTTTTGGTCTATTGATGCCCTCTCTATCAGCTATGAGTTGAACCAGACTCCTCAGATGATGTCATGCACCAACTGGAACCAATAACAACTTTGCTTTTAAACATTTGAAGGATTTCCATACCAACTCCAGTGGCTGCATTGTGCCACATCTTCAAAATATGGTAAGTCCCTTTCTTCTAGAAATGTCAGTATGTGACACTGCCTGTAAACTTGGTAAAAGACTCTTCAATTTCAGACAGCTGGAGTGCCAATGAGGAGTTTGTTTTATTTGTTACGATTGTTCACTTGGTTTCAAAATTTTCTTTACTCTTAGTAATGTTATGCATGTTTTCTTTTACATTTATTGGACATTTTTCTTCTTTATATTAGGTCTTCTAAAAGTAAAAATGTAGAATTAGTTTTACTCTTGTGTTCTTCTTAGTCTGTTTTATCCTTCCTGCTGATTGTGTCTGTTTCAGTATTTCAACCTTACTGCCTTAGTTTTATTCATACTAGAAACAAATCAAGTCCAAATATCCTTTTGAGGGCAACATACATCTACTTTACTGCACCTTCCAGTCAAAGAACACCTCTTACTTCACTATGTCCACATTTACAGGACTTGCATAGCTATAGATTTATTTTGTGTGCCTGAGGTTTGATACATATTATTCCCAGATCTACTATTTAAAGACAGTGTGTTCCATTTGCTGGTCTATAGTGTGTCTTTCTAGAATATAAATATGCACACACACACACACACACACACACACACAGAGAGAGAGAGAGAGAGAGAGAGAGAGAGAGAGAGAGAGAGAGAGAGAGAGAGATGCTCAAGACAAACTATTTCATCTTCTAGTATATTTTCAGCAGTTAGTCCAGATTTAACAACCTGGTCATGTGCAACTGTATATCTTATTTCAAATTCTTAAGAAGTAAATAAACTAAAATTCATCCTACTTTCTCTTCAGTCAAATATATAGCTATCTTTCTATGCATTTTCTTTCTTTATATCTGCGTTTATACGTGTGAATAATTACATGCATGTGTGGTGACAGGCATGACATTCCCTACTGTGGAGTTCAGAGGACAATTTGCAAAAACCGATACTGTTCTGTAATTATGCGGCGTCTAGGGCTCAGTCTCAAGTCATTAGTCTTGCTAACTCTCACTGATCTCCCGCCCCCTCTCTGTCCACCCCCCAAATAGGGTCTTGCCATGCATCCCTATGTGTTCTTGTACTTGCATTTATCTTGAGGTCACGATGATCTTCTGTCTCTTACCTTTCATGCCAAGATTACAGGCATGCAAAAGATCACCCAGCTTACATAATTTCTTCTTTTGTCAGTCTTTCCCAATAGAATTGAAAACGTCTGGAAAGAACTTGAGAAAGTAGTATCCTTCGGTATTTCTTGAACATTAAAAAAAAAAAAACTCTTATTCCCCATGATTTAGACATTTAACCCCAAAATTAACTATTAATTAAACTTTATTCAAGAAAAAAGGGGTTTTCAAAGGGTGTTACATTGCATAAGCAGAATTTACCGGCCATTGCAGTAGATGGAAATGTAGAATTTTATCCTCATCCTATTAATAATTTCTCACTACTACACCTCCTCCATAAACATCCAGTGATTAAATAACTTAATATACGGCATTTCTCCCTGTTCTCATTCATTCATTTAATCATCTTTGCACCCATTTCTAGTTGCAAATGCCATACTTCTTTACTTAAATGCACTCACCAGGTCACCTAAATAAAATATGATTAATAACTGTCAGTCTGTGACAATGTATTTTAAGAAATCCTATATATAGTTTCCCTTAAATAATGAAACTATTTCAACATATATGAATAACAAGCAAACAGGCCAGGCGAGCAGCTCACAAAAATGATCCACTTAAAATGGCTGAGGAACAAAAACATGTTTCTGAGGAATATGGGGGAACTGAAGAGAATGTTAATCAACAGCGTTTCTTTCAGTTTTCCTTTTGCATCCTGAGAAGGAGAAAGTTTGATAGGTGGAAAACACGCATGTTCAATATGAATTTACAAAGCATATATTTGAAGATATAGTTTACAAAAGAGAAGCAAAAATGGGATTCTGAGTAGCAAATATCAGAATTACTACCTCTCAAGCTTCAGCCAGTACAGTTCCTCCTGAGGAAGCAGCAGAGTAAGGATAATCAGCTCTGTTTGCTACTCTCATGAAGTGAAGAAGGCAGGAAAAAGAAGAAGAAGAAGAAGAAGAAGAAGAAGAAGAAGAAGAAGAAGAAGAAGAAGAAGAAGAAGAAGAAGAAGAAGAAGAAGAAATGCATCCGTATTGAAGCACTTCTATATTTACCAATCAAATTATTTTATCTGCCATGGAAAGCATGAATTAAGATGTAGAAAAAGGCTGGGGTTTCATCGAAATGCAGATAATACATTTTATGCAGGAGAATCTTGCCCTAGCAAACTTTATGTGCTTAATTAATATATGATAATTGACTAAAATAAAACAACTGGAAACAAGTTCATTCTGGTTTCAAGAAATCATTGATCATTAAGGTACATTTGTATTGAAACAAAAATTTTATTTCCAAAGTTTCACAACTAATCCGGAACACATGCATAAATGAGAGAATTTTGGAGGAAGGAACTATTTTGATATGCCTAAATTTGCTTGCACATTAGTGTCAAATCATCACACTAGTTGAAAGATAGGGAAACCATTCTCAGGGCCTCTGCCAAGCAATTTCAGACAATTTGACTGATTTTTCGGATAGTAAGTTCTGAAAACAGAAGCGATTGAAAGCTATCTGACCTGAATTTATTCCACAAAATTTTATTCCCATCTGAAAGTATGCCTGTGATTTATTCGGTGTCACTGCTGTATCCACGCTAATGCACCATTATGCAGAGCCGATGCTTCAGAGGGGTAAGCATCCCTCTCCCTGAAGCCAGAACTTCATGATTACCTCAAGCATTGCCTGGCATAATCTACTTAGGGAGTCGACTTAGCCTCTTATCTTGCTGATGAATATGGAATAATTACTTAAATATTTACCGTCCTCTATTTAAAATTGGCTAGAACAAAGGGATTATACATGCGGAAGGTGTGCAGGGGGATGGAAGATAACAAATGATACACCCGGCACAGCCTAATGTGGCTCTACTAGAGTAGAAACTGTGGTAATAAATCACCTGCCAATGTTGATAATAAAATACTGCATTGGCCTCCATCAGCCGCAAGAGAAAGGTTAAGTGTTATTTCTCACAATAACCATGTGGTCTTCATAGATGACACCTCCAATATCAAATCCCATCACTATTTGCCATAGAAACCACTTGATCTTTACTCCTAATAGAACATTTTTTTATAAAGAACTACTTTGTAACTAGCTAATATCCTTGAAATACCTTCATTCACTTTAATACTTATTTTACTTTAAAGTAGTTCCCCAGTTACTTTGAAACTATTTTTATATCAGGGAGGACTTTAGGAGGTTGAGATTCTTTCTTGTTATCTTTAAATGTCCTTTTAGTCATTAGAGACCTAAAACAACAAAGTTATATTTGGGTTATGTGCCAATTTAAATATTATTCTCAGTGATTTAAAATTTATTGATTAGATAAAATGTTTATTTTTTCATATTTTATTTCAAGTGATTTCTGTTTCAAAAAGCAGTCTCATTCCTTGACCCATGTACAGAAATAAACTAAGTGCAGATTTCCCCAGCTCTGCATACAAAAGAGGTCACACAATTTAGGGTTTCCTTTCTCTTGCTTGGGGAGATAGTTCAGCAGGGAGCACAGTTGCTGTAAACACATAAATACTTGAATTCACAGTCATAGCGGCTACCTAAAAGTTTTAACACTGTAGCACAGGCCTCTAACTCTGACACTAGGAAGCCCTCTAACTCTGATACTAGAAAGGCAGGGACAGCAGACTCGCAGGGGTTTGCTACTCTGATCACCTCACCAAATCAGTGAGTCAGTTGCAATGAGAGATATTGTCTTCCTATTAAAAGTAATAAAAAAATTAAGGAAGATACCCAATATTGAGCTTCTCACACACATTCAAGGAAGGTTTAGAAAAGAGAAGAAATAGAAAGCAAAACAATTCTAATATCTAATAACAGAACTCAGGTTTTCTCAAAGTTTTCAAAATTTTCATTTCTTTTCAAAATTATTATTTATTTTCATCAGCAGATATTGAAGGCATGGCGGTTTTCTTGAAAATATACTAGAGTGTCTTGCACAGTATTTAATTGAAGAAAAGGCTGAGTTGGGTACCAGTAGCACTATGATGTATGGCACAAAGAATACTTATACCCCATTACCATCAGTTGCAATTTTCTAGGTAACTTGAACCATAGCTTTATGTGCAAAGTAATCCAAGCCTAATTCATACTTGCTTTTAAATCTTCACACGTGTCTTTTCTGAACCCAGAGCTACAAATTTCTTATAGAAACCTAACTTCAGAATACAGCCCAGCCTTTAACCAGGCAATGGTGGGTACTCAAGGACAAAGACAGCTGTTCTTCATTCGCACAGTGGTAACCCCAAACTTCTTGTATCCCCAGGGTGTTTCTAACAGAAGCATTTGCTTTTGACATCCCCCCCTCCTGCATTTGGGCTAAAAAGCACAGAGATAAAAGTTCATTTCTCTCTCTCATGCATCCTAAGTCCTGCCTAGCACTGAGTGCTTTCAAAGAATACAAAAATAAATGAAGGGCCATTTGTGTATTTTCTCCAAAATGATTCAATCTATATGAGGATAACTCAATATCCTACAACATATAAACCCACGAACAATGCACACATCTGAGATCTTGACATTTAAAATGCCTGCCATCACCATCAAGTATAAATTACATAGTATAAATTATATGTTTTTAGAGTGAAGGTGTATGCCTATATCATTACTAATAAAAACAGAATATTATATCCAGAATACAGCTTGTAAATCAGAAGTGATTTTACTTTAATTTGTTGCTATCGCTTTTAGAATAAATATGGACAAATTAAAAATAAGTTTCATACTTACATTGTATTATACATCAGGTGCATTTCAGTTTGAAGCTATTACCAATTGAAAATTAAAAATTACATTTCTTTAAAGTATTTGAATTTTACATGTTCCTCTATAGAAAGTGTAATAATGGTCATATATTTGATTAAGTTTGAGAAGTCAAGTTTATGCATTTGGCATATAATTGTAAATATTGTGAAAATGCATTGAGATCCGAAGCATAAGAGGATAAAGATTTTTTAAAAAACTTTCTTAAGTGTGTTCATACCCAGAGGGTCTAAAACACTTCTCAAAAATCACAGTCTTCCTCATGCAACAAATAGAATTTTTCTCTTTAGAAAAATCTTAAACTAATATTTAGAAGAGAATATCTCTAACTAATTCATAATTATTATACATACTAATCACCAGAGCCTGATACTGTGGTGTGTGCCTGCATTTTGCAATGACCTCATCAAGAGATGGGAGGTTTACAATTACTTTTTTTGTGTGTGTTAGATATAACTAAACACTTTCTTCTCGTTGTTTTTAAAATATACACTCAATCATTAGCTATTGTCATGCCACGAGACTGCAGAAGAGAGTGGCAGGGCCCGGTATCGGGATAAAAATGTCAGTACAGGATTAGGGGAAGTTCAAAGCTTGCGCTCTCTCTCTCTCTCTCTCTCTCCTCTCTCCCCACTCCCCTTCCCTCCCTTCTTCCTTTCTCCTCCCAGACTCTCCCCTCCCCTTTCTCCAGCACCACTTTAGCTCTTCACTCCGTCTCTCAACATATTTATGTTATATATAGAGGCACGAAAATAGAAAAAAAATTTAAAATTTTGATAGTCTTACTTATAAATGATGATTTCCTTTCAAATTACTTGTCACAATTTTTAATTCTATATAAAATCAGGATAATTTTAAGCCAGATAAATGTTATTAAAACCATATGTTGCTGTAGATTGCAAGCCTAATTTGTTGGTGTATTTTTTCTTAAAAATACAAGTTTTGGTCTGTCTGTGGTGGCACACATTTCCAGCACTCGGGAGGCAGAGACGGGTGGATCTCTGTGAGTTTCAGGCCAGCCTGGTCTACAGAGCAAGTTCCAGGACAGGCTTCAAAGCTAAAGAAAACCATCTATCAAAAAAAATTTTAAAAATGCAAGTTCTGTTATAATTTATTAAGGCACAATTATGCATACACCAATGACTTTGCCTTCATTTTCCTGTGAAGTTTCTGGATTCTTTTATAGTATTGTAACATTAATCTTTATTTGTTCAATTGCTTTAATCTCTTGAGTCTAATAACAGAGCAATTTGTTGTATATTTCTCAAAATTCCAGGTGCACTATCCTTTAGCTACTTGAAGTAACAGAAAATCAAATTGCAGTTTTACATAGTGAGATGTTGGAATGACAATAGAACAAATAGAGAAACAAGAAAATGCACCAAAAGAAATTTGAGAATTTTTAAGAAATATATAAAATGAGAACATTCTGATTAGAAGTGATCTACTACATGTGTAGCTGCTTGAAAATCACTGGTTCCAAGTTTGGCTTTCTCCACGTGTTACTTCACTAAGCATTATAGAGTATTTCTGAATCAAAGAATATTTTATTTTTATTTATTTTTTATTCTTTTTTTTCCATTCAAAAACATAATTAAATAAATAAATTTTTTTTTTTACATTTCTTCCCCTTCTTCCGGTCCCCTCCCGCTACCTCCCACCCCTCCTCCCTCCCCCTTCTTCCTTAAAAGAGGGCATGGTGCCCTGCCCTGTTGGAAGTCCAAGGCCCACCCCCCTCCTGACCAGCCTAGGAAGGTGTGCATCCAAAAAGACTCGGTTCCCCAAAAAATAATACATGCAGAAAAGATAGGTCCTAGTGTCATTGTTGATGGCTTCTCCGTCCGCCCCCTTTCGCCGCCACATTCAGAGAGTCTGGTTTGATCATATGCTCATTCAGTCCCAGTCCAGGTGGATTGGTGCGCTCCCATTAGTTCAGGCACACTGTCTCAGTAGGAGGACCAGCCCCTCACGGTCCTAACTTCCTTACTCATCTTCTCCCACCTTCTGTTCTTCATCTGCACTTTGGGAACTCAATCCATTGCTCTGATGTGAATGTGGGTCTCTGTCTCTATCTCCATCCATCGGATGAAATTTCTGTTCCTGTGGGTTTCGCTGTCTCAGGTCTGCTCTGGCCTAGGTCGCTAGCTCAGTCCTGGTCTGTCAATATCCCTGGAGTTGATCCACTCCCACTCGCATGGAGCTTGCTTTCTCAGGCCCATTCCGGCCAAGGTAGCTGGCTCAGTCCAAGATCAGTTATTATGGACTTTTTATCACAAATTTCTTTAGTTGGGATTGCCAGTACTCCAGTATTAATCATTGCTCTTATTTTCATGTATTTGGATCTGAACCCTTAGGATTGGTTGTCTTCTGTCTTCTGCTCCTCCACTGAACCTTGGGAGCTCAATCCGTTGCTCTGGTGTGAATGTGGGTCTCTGTCTCTATCTCCATCCATCGGACGAAATTTCTATGGATGTGATCAAGATATTCATCAGTGTGACTATGGGACAATGCTAGTTCTGGCACCCTCTCCTCTGCTGCCCAGAGACCTAGCTGTGGACATCCCTGTGGACACCTGGGATCTCCTCTAGAGCCAAGTATCTTGCCAGTCCTAAAATGACTCCAATAATGTAGATATCTTATTCCCTTCTCCAATATCCACCTTTCCTCCATCTCCACCCTCCCACTCCCCCAAGCTCTCCTCAGTCCTTCCCTTCTCCCTTCTCCTTCCTCCTCTCCCCTCCCCCTCCCCCCTACTCCACCTCTATGCCCACCCCTGTATTCCCACCTTTTACCTGGCAATCTCGTTTGCTTCCAATTTCCAAGAGGAACTATATATGATTTTCTTTGGGTTCACCTTGCTATTTGGCTTCTCTGGGCTTGTGAGCTATAAGCTTAGTGTCAATTGTTTTATGGCTAGGGTCCACTAATGAGTGAATACATACCATAAGAATATTTTAAAGAACAACTCCTGAGGCTAAAATAGATTTTTAACTAGCAGGAACTAAATATAATCTCAATAAATTAATAGTAAATAGGAAAGCATATTAAAGCAAAGTTTTCCTTATTTTGAGGAAACATTAATTTGAAGGCAGGATTTCATTTTCAGTTTGGTGATAACGCCATATGGGTACAATAAGGACATATTTCATATGTCTAAGACATATGTCTAAGAGTTTGTCTCCTAAGAACTTTTACTGTATAATAATAATAACAACCTGTGTGTTTATTACATGTAAGTAACAGATGGTTCATTTACTGTATTATTTAATTTATTTTTGCTTATTCGTTTTATTTGCTTAGGTCCTAGAGATCAAACCCAGATGCTTGTATATACAAGGTGACTTTTGTATGATTGAACTACATTCTCATACCATATTATCTAAAACTGTAACTATTCTCAGCACAAGAAAATGAATGTTTCAAATGATAGATTTTCGGATCTTGATTTGATCACACTCATGAATGTAAATACAGCAAAGTACACTCCTCATCATATAACAAAATATAAGTGTTCTTTTGAAATTAATCCAAGATTCTTGGGTTTTGTTTGTTTGTCTGTTTTTGTTTTGAGAAACTATATTACCCAGGCTGGTCATGAATTCACTCTTCCTCTAACTCAGTTTGCTGAGTACATGGTCTCCTATATATACTACCATGGTTGACATTTACAGAGATAAAACAGTTAATTATTTATGCAGGTGGAACATTTCTGTTTCCTTCTGATTTGCTTGGACTACACTTCTTATGACTACAAATCTCATCCCAAGTAAATAAAACACTCCAATATTTCATCCATTCTAGGGAACCGTAGACTATGGGAACAGGGAGTCATCCAACACATGTGTTTGCAGAGATGGCACTGACGGGAAGGTAATGCCATGCATTTTTGTTTACAAAATTATTCACGTGGATGTTTTGCCAAAAGTTGCTGTTTGGAAATCTTTTGTTATGTACCATTACTTTTAGATTTTTATGATAACTAGATTAATTGGTATAATGTTTACCTATTATTTGTTCATTGAGATTGTTTTCTTATGGTTTGCAATCATATAAACGACTTACTAAATTATCACAAATGTTTTATTGGCATGGATTTCACTGGGAATTCAGGTTGTACAAAATGAAGAGAAATGACATGTGGATTAATCTGGTAAAATATTACTTAGTATATATGAAAAATATTATAATATTTTTCTTTCCTGTATCTCTAGTAACAAGTGCTCATTCTTCAGAAAGAAATACATAAAGGCCATCTTATGATAATCTCAGAGCTAATTCAGTGTTCAAACAGGATTTTACTCTGAGTATTTGGAAATGACAGATGCATTTCTAAGCTTTTGACTGCACCATTCACTATTTATAAAGACATAATAAACTTGAGTCATAATCAATGGTGGAATTTATGTAGAAAAACATTTGCACACATATATATGAAAAGTACATGACATTATTTGTTACATACAGAAAGACTGTCCTAAGTGATATAGCCAGATGTATCAACAAACACCATGTGACTTAAGAAAGTCAACCTTGATGCTGTAAGGAGGAGAGTACTGGTTAGGGTAGGGGCAAATTTACTGAGTGAGAAAAGCTTCATATATACAAGAAGGATGAAATGGGCAGGTCAGTAATAATGAATTGTATTTCTAATTGGTAAAATTAATACATTAAAAATATTCTTTCTCTCTCTAATAAAGACTTGTGAGGTATGAATAAATTTATAAAGCTCAATAAAATTATGCCCTAACACATATCTATATCAAAACATCACACTGTCTCCTCCATAAATATCCACAATTAATATTTACTAATTATAACACAAATTTAAGCAAAATGGAAAAATAAGTTTAATTGAAGTGCAGTAACATCAAGAAAGCAATATGATTAAAAGTCAAAATAAATTCAGATCTTCCAGTGATCCTGGTTCTTAATATGTACCTTACATTTTGATTTAAATCTGAATTTTTTTGGTGACATCTTCAATAATGGAACACAAATGCAAAATTTAATGAAAAGGTTTTTGTTTTTATAGAATGTGTTTATAGTAATCTTTGGACAGATTGTTTATTTTGCTTCTGAAAATAATTTATGGTCTCCTAAAAGAATATTTCCAAGTGCAGTTCACATAAGTATCTTAAGTGAACTTTACTATTGATTTTCTTTGCTATTATTTTGAAATGTCACATTTTTTTCTTTGTAAAAATAGTATTATTTTCTGTAAAAATAATTGGGAAAGAAAGCACAGTATTCCAATATAATTTCATTGTTTCTATATTTCTAGTTATGAGGTAATTTTATTTAACCTGAATGTGTGGAAACTATGTATTATATGCAAAAGAAACACTTTCAGTATCAACGTGTACTTTGTAAAACTCAAAACACACTTTAAAAGCACTAAGTAACTGAAATTAGAAAAATCATTTTGACAATCAATTTCTTTAAATGCATAAAACAGTATTATTCCAATCACACTTTTTGTTACTATTATCCTATAATACACACGTTTATGTGTGCATATGTATGTGTATATATTTCTGTGTTTGTTTCTATATAGTTAAATAGCTAGATAGATAGAGAGATGATAGAGGTAGATAGATGATAGATCGATAGATACATAGATAGATAGATAGATAGATAGATAGATAGATAGATAGATACATACATACATACATACATACATACATACATACATACATACATAGATGGATGATAGATAGAGTTGTTTTGTTCCCTCCCTCAATTACTATAGGATTATTAATTCTGTGTCTCAATTTAGCTGACTCACAATGTGGTTTGTGTGTTTCTGTGAGGAGGTTATATGGTTGTTTTTAATATTTGGATTGGCAAGTTTGGGAAATTTACTTTCTGTCTTCAATGGCTAGAACTCCTTCAATGGAAAAGGCCTAAAACTACAAATAGGTTGAACTGCCCTCAATCAAACAAGAGCTAATACTTCCTATTTCACTAACCCTGAACTCCTTAGAAAGCCTTCATGCTTCTTGATTTGACCCAGTAGACCTTCAGACTAGAATGTCAGCAGACACTCTTGCTCCTGGCCTTGAGATCTGAACTCTAATCTCTGATTATCTGTGGTTCTCCAAATTGCTATCTCATTGTACAGACTGTGATTCCTGTTTTATATCTACGGCAGGGAGAAATATCTAACTCGTCTGACGTTTCTTAGTGTCATATACAGTCTATGTGGATTTGTACTGGGAAATGCCCACAAAATACTTTATGAAGTCATACCCAGGGAGCGATTTCACAGTGACTGAGTTCCTGAAGTTACTTTTAACAAGTTCTACTGAGAAATTCTGAGTGTACAGGACTGTCGGGACCTGTTCAGTGGCATAGGGCAAGCCAGAGTATTGACTTTCAAGAGCAATGTCAGTTCCTCCAGAGAACAATAAGTATGGACTTCATGTTCTGAGGGGAAAAGGACTCAGAAATAAAAAGTAATAAAGAAAATGTAAAAAGGTAGGCCAGCCTGAGACTGCAGCTTGCCTGAAATGACCTTTATTTAGTAGTAATTAATATGGGTATTTAAGAGTGTGGGTTCACCCATCTCTCCAACCTGGAAGAGTGTCCTATATTTTCCTACTTGAGGCATTTTGGGAATCAGGCTATTTTCTGTTTTTAAAATAGAGTTGTTGCTTTGTCCTCATTCTCTGATGTAGTTACATTATGAAGCTCTCAAAAATTTCAAATGATTGATCTGAATCCTCAAGCATGCACTTTCTTTTAATCAGTCACATTTGTATACAGCAATCCCAGATGGGTATGCAATGAATTGTGATACCAAAAAAAAAAAAAAACCCAAAATAAAACAAAACAAAGCATGTGTTCTCCTCAGCGAGGAGATGATACAAAATTCATTCCCAGTATTTATAAGGGATCCTTAAAAAGGTATTTCTAAAATTCCCACTGCCACACATGTATCTTACCTCTTGAGTCATTATTAATGTGTCTTTAAAATGTTTATCTACTTCACTAAAACTAACAAACATAGTAGAAGAAACCGACTAGAGGTACTTATGCCAGTAAGATTTCCCAGTACATAAACATGCTTGCTACACAAACCTGGTGATTTTAGTTTGATGCCTGGATAGCATAATGAAAAGAGAAAAATGACTCACAAAAGTTTTCGTTTGAGTAGTGCATTCATATGTACACATGCAAACATACACTAATAATGAATGTAGTAAATTAAATTACATACTATATTTTAAATGTTTCCAGAATGTAACCTTTCCTAACTAAGGGTCATAGCAATTGCAACTTTATATATTGATTTTTCTGGAAGTCCTATTGCCCTATATGGTTGTATTTTCAAACTGATAACTGCATCTTTATTATATTGGTACTTTAATTTTGAAATTATATGAACATGATGAAGTTTGCATGTGTGTGAATGTGCATACATGAATCTTTTTCCAGATTAGCAGTTCTTAAGTCAGAGATGAATAAGAATTAACACTGCTCTTTTATTAAGATAATCATAATTATACTCACTTATGCAAAGTTATTGTTTTTCATAATTCTTGATCAATTCATTAATTCAGAGTTTTTTCTTATTTTAAAATTGTGTATCTGCTTGCATGTCCTTTGCATGTCTGTAAATGCTTGCTAACAATGGTTTATGATGTAGTTGATGTAGAACTAAGATGAGAGAAAATGTTCAATTATAGCAATTGATTCTGGCCTACAAAATAATAAAAATGTAAATATATTTTAAAGATACAAGTATACAAAAATAAGAACTCATATTGGATGTATTTGATGTTTAACATATCCTACTGGGTTCAACTGTTATAACTGCAGTAAAATTTTAATAGTATATTATTTAAGAAAGTATAATAATCAGTTGAAGAAACTTTTAAATTATGTAATTCTCTTTCTCTTCCTTTATTCCCATTTAACAAAGATGTTTTTATATTGGCCATGCTACAAATTATTGGTTTAAAGTATCACACAAACTTTTTAATCTGACATGCTTACAAATGTTTGAAAAGAAAATACTGTTCTATAGTTCCTAAGTTACCTCAAAGTAGTTGCTAAATTTAAAGGAGATGAAACATTAAACATAATTATTTCACATTTTAATACTGAGCCTCCTTGATATCATTAACTAATCTTTCATGTTCATTTATACACATAGTAGCATACAGTTTTTCTATGTGGAACAATGAATAGTATGTTTTTATGCACCTGTTTGTATATATGTCTGTATGTAAATATATAAGGATTTGCATCGAGCAACTATATTCTTCCTAAATATATAAAGACAGACCTGGATTGGCAAGGTGGTTAGGGAGTTAAAAGGGTTTCCTGGGCAAGCCTGTCAACATGAGTTCTATTTCAGAGATCCATGTAAAATCAGTAGAGAACAAATGTGTCCAAGTTGTCCTCCAGCCTCTATAGATACTCTGTGTCACATTATAGTACATGTCCCCCATACACACACACACACACACACACACACACACTCACTCACACACTCACACACACCCATACACAGTCACATTCATACACAGCTCATATGCATATGCGTATATACTCAAAAAAGTAAATAAGTGAATAAATCCTTTAAAATAGCATAGGTCTTTTAACCTAAAAGATGTAATTGAGAAATGAGAGATGTCAAATTAATCACACATTTACCATAAAACATTTGATTAATTAGAATGCAAAGCCTGTAATTGAAGTTTTGTTAAACTGCTGTTAGCAATTGTGAAAGTCAGCTGCCTACAGGTATTGCTTGAAATAACACTATGTGAGGACACTTTATTTTTACAAATCTCATAAGATAAACTTCTTCTCTTTCCTTTGTGAACCAAATGGAAATACTCGATGTTGCTGATTTTGTTGAGCTTCCTTGTATACCTAGGAAAGTTTCCAGATTCAGACTTGCAGTGGTGAGTCTAGCAATTAGTCAACATCTCTGTTTGGAGTTCTCGAAGCTCAAACGTTATGTATGGTGTCATCATTAATTGTTTATAACTACAGGCCAGTGATACACAAAGCCTAAACTGGATTTGATAAGCCACACTTTTCTATGAAATGATAATTACAACTCCATTTTATCTGACTCTAAAAGACCCCTTAGCTGTATCCTGTCTTAAATTGTGGATCATAGATATCAAAAACCACAGTGGTTAGTAGAAAGGACAGATGAGCTGGAACACACGGGATATCTTCAAGTGTACCTTTTCCTGAGCTTTGTAATGTGAATTAACTGTGAAAACCCATGTTTTCACTTTCTGTTTTGTGACTAAAATACTGTGAATTATTTTGTCACTTGTAGTGGGACCCACAGCACGTAATAGGAAAACTGTGGGGGAAAAAACACTTAATGATTTGTTCCCATTAAGTGACAAACACAGACAGAATTGTCTAGAACTTAAATCCAATCTTGCACCAACTGTCCTCAGTCTTTCCTCCCGTGATTTATCTGCTCTAAAATGTCACCGTTATAGGTCTCATGTAGTTGTTGACAGCAACAGCATACTAATATTCTAAGTTTACATTAAACAGAGAAAAAGTACTGTATGTCCACACATGCCCAACTGCATTATTTATTTAAACAGGTTTGGGGAATAGACAGTGCAGAATCAGTGGAAACAGCAGCCGTATGGAGCTGATTTGTTTAACTGTGTTTAGGTCCAGTGTCTCTCATGAGACCTAGTTTTGTTTTAATCACATGGAATGAGAGTATGAAAAATTTTGTTTATTTTGCCTCATTTCTGCTTTAACCTAAACTTTGTGATCCCATGAGAAGAGGAAGCATGCTGGCAAGGCAGAAACGAGAAGTTAAAGTTTCAGCTACACGAATATGAAAAAGAGCAGAACAATTTGTGAGAATTATTTTCCTTTTCTGGGTCTAATCTTGCAAGCATATTTCCTTGGGCAATGACAGTCCCAGTGGCATCTGCGAGGCTGACATGCCACGTGCACTGCTGTACCAGGAAGCATGGCAGGGAGCTCTGATCAGAACGTTCTTGGAGCTCTGCTCCTCGTGTGTTTGCTGACAGGAATTTAGAGGCACTTGCTTGCCAGATTGCAAGACAAATGTCTTCAGAATGGAGAGTGACGTTATATTCATGCTTAAGCAGTGGATGTCAGTTGCTTAGTTAAAGGGGTTAAAAAGAAGAGCCTCTAGTCACAAGGGTGTTTAAAAACTGGAATGCGCTGCTGAAACTGTGGGGAGGGAAGTAAAGGCTTGGCAAGCAATGGGCTCTTCTTTTGGACATCCCATTTCCTATTTAAAATTTCATTGCAAAGCCAATGTCTTAATTCAGTAATTGCAAATGCAACAGAGTTGGAACCTACAAGATTCCGACAGGTTCCGTCATCACTCATATGGACTGGGCGGTGATGAGCGGAACGTGACCTGTGACATGGATGTTCTATTCTTCTTCATCCTCCTCTGCCACTTACAGTGTTGCCTCCAGGAATCAATCAGGATATTATACAACAATTCACTCCAGTATGTAATGGGCTATTTTATTATAATGACTAACACAATAAAATGCAATGCGATATATAGTTTAAAAGACGTGTTGAGGATTGAAATGGGTTGTTTCATGGATATCTGTGACCCTAGATCTTTCGTTACTTCATTATATTTACAATGTCCAAAGAAACCTTGCAAAATTAATTTTTCAATGTTATACTTCATTTTTCTCTCATATTTACAAAGTCAGAGATACCTAATTTATTATTTCTAAGACAGTCTAGACAGAGTTCTGACTTCATACTGTTGGCATTTTAATTGGACTTAGGTATGCATTCTGATAGTGCCTGTGCTACATGATATCGATCTGTCAAATGTTGATAAGGTAACTTGAATTTTAATATTAAATTTGCAACATTTAAATATAATATTTTAAAATTAGCTGAATAACTTTTATTTCTAAACACACAATTCTCTTGTATTAGTTTGTTGTGTCTTATTCTTTCTAAAGAGGATAATGTAGTGATCCAAAGAAAAAACACAAATTATGAAAAGAGATCCACTGAGGAACAGAAACACTCTCCTATGTGTAACTTCTTCCTCTCTATTTATACTACACAATGAACAGGTTTTTATTTTACTTATGGCTAACTGCAGTATGAGAGGACAACCCAGTTTCTGTAATAAGATATAATATAACATATTTCAGAAACCAATGTGTGATTCTTAATATTTAATTCCACCTTTTTACAAGAAGACATGACCAGTGGCATAGCTTTGGATATGGATAATAATAAAACCTTTCTTTGCTTACAACTGCAAAACAAGACAAGAGTATAGAAGTTTGACAACACGGGATATAAGGTTAAGCTCTATCAACTGACAAAACACATATGGCATAAAGATACACGAGAAATAACTACACATAAACACATGTTATAAGCCAAAAATTCACATTTGAAGAACAATTGATTCTCTGAAGAAAATCCAGAGCCAGTCCAATCACTTCTCTCTCATGGAACTGGAAAACTCATGACACAATTTTAATGGTGTTTTCTTTTTTCTACTTTCTGCAGCAGAAATGAGACACACGATGAACCTGATGTTCCAAAAGATGTTTGAGTGGTTTTTACACACCGCCTAAGGCAATGCTATAAACTACACATAATAAGAAAACAATGCTATGCTTTTAAAAAACACTCCACAGAGCCCCAGGTATTGGGAGAAGGGCGTACTTGCTGTTTAGGGCAGGAGTCAAAAGATAGTTTTTCACATAAATGATAATTTTGTAACCGCAAGGAAGTTAGATACTTTAATAGAGAGTCATTGCATAAACACCAATAACTTTATTTAATTTACATTTAGTATGCAAGTACCAGAATGAACAAAATTATATCTTTCTGAACACACACAAAATAATGTACTTGTTAGCTATTTGATATATTAATATATCTAGAGAACATAAATATTTAGTAAGTTAACTTGGGTATGTAAAATAATTTGTAATTTTTATTTAGTTTTGAATTCCTATAATAACTACATAACATGATTTAGTTATATAAATATGGCTTCCATTTGGTGTTCTAGAAATTACAATAAAGAGATTAATATTAATGCAGAATTATATTGTTCTTCTTGCCATTAATATTTGCATATTCAATGCCACAAAAATATTTTATGCCTTATTTATTTCTTTTTCTACTAACTTATTGTGAAGACAGGAATCTGCTGAAGTCTCAGTTAACTTTGACTTCACCATCCTCTGCCTCAGCACTCCAAATTCTAGAACAACAGTTATGTATCCCCATATCCAGCTAATTTTCTTTATAAATTTGAGCTTAAAAATAATCCCAGGGAAATTTTAGTTTTAGTTAAAAAAAATGTGTGTGTATACTTCATTTAACCCCCTTTTAACTTCTTTCTGAGGTATTTTTTTATTTGAGACATGTTGGCTACTGTTTTATATAAGAAATTGCCAGTAATAAGCAATAGCTATTATGTTCAAAATATTCTATATTCAAAAACATTACTTTTATTTGCAGCTATAGAAAAAGACCATATTTTTTTCAAATGAAACCAAATGATGGTTAACTATATACCACCTCTTCTATCCGCAGATTACATAAACATACTTATTAAATCTCAAAGACTTCAGAAGGAAAGAACTCTGTGCCAGTGTGCATTCTGTCATAAAAGCATACAATTTACTGCAGCATCAACAACATTGCTGCATCTCAAGGCTCACTGGCAATGTTGTGTGATAGTTAAAGACACCCGTCACTGTGAGGCCTTTGCCACTGACCTAACAAAGAAGAAAAGTGGAAAAGATGGATCCCAAGTCCAAATGAGACTGATTTTGTTAATGTCTATATTTACTCTTGATTATTTTATTGAATAGAATGAATAGACAGATAGATAGACAGACAGACAGACAGACAGACAGACAGATAGATAGACAGATATATTCAGAAACAGAATATCTGACTGCTTGTTCTTTAGTCAGTTCATCTTTATATTTTCCTCTTTCAATCCAATTATTGAAATAATTTTTGTCATATTTTTTACAATTATACTTGATTTTCTTCTATTTAATAGTTTAGCTTTGAATTAAGTTTCTAATAATACTTAAACTCCATGCTATCTGTTATTTTGTCTTATCTTCCTGTTTTGAAAGGAACGGGGCTATGTTACAGACTCTGGCCTTTTCGAATCTAATCATTCTAAATCAAAGTTCAAACATGCCCTTGTAGAAAACATTTCATGTGTGGCCAATTTCTCTTGAACAATTTGACTTTTTGATACATTTCACAAAATTTCTTTTAGGAACTTGGGTCAAGTTAGACACAATGTGAATTTATTGTGTTTGCATATGTGAAACAAAGTTAAAATTGTATCTTCTTTCAATTTTTACTTCTGTTAATGCTACTTTTAAAAGAGTTTTATTTTTATATTTGTAAAGAATTTTTCACATATTTTTCTCCCCAGTGTGCATAATTCTATTTAAATATATAGGATTAATATTAATGTCCATGGTATTAAGTTATCATAAAGCACCACTGAAAACCGCAAATTTCATCTGTATTAAGGCTGACTCAGAGTAAACTCTACTGGACAAATTGATTACTATATTAAGAATACATTGTTTAAGTTAATGCATATTTTATGGAAGCCTGCCATTTGCTTGAGCATTTCAAGCTGCTTATACTTATAAACAATTTTTTCCATATTCTAGTTTTTTGATGAGATGAAACATAATGTATTCTGATGATGGTGTATATTTCTCTGAAAGGAAGCTGAACAGTGCACTGTTGGCTATGTGAATCTCCAGGTTTTCCACTATTAAAGTGCAAGTTTACCATGGACTCTTGCAGCAACCTCAGAAGCCTAGTAAATTGGGAGCCCTGTAAAAGAGGAATTTCCTCCCTTGACTCTGGGCTCTCCTGAAGCTCCACACTTTGTTATATTGGTCTGCTGGATACCAACAATCCTGAATTATTAAGTTCAGAACATCTTTTAGAATCATCATTTTGTAAACTCCTTTTTGTGGGTGTATTTCTTTGTGAAGCCATTGTCTGTAGCATGTATTCTCATGCATTCTTCCTTCATTAATGTTGAGCTCACAGATGGTAGCATGTGGTCCCATCATTGAACAGCTTTCAAGCAATAACTGTTTTGTGCGTAGGGCAATGGATACCTTCATCCATTGAGCAGTGTTCTAAAGGAAATCCAAGCAAAACCCAATCCTTTCACGAATGAAAACAATGTAAAAACAATAGTACAAAATAAAGTATCACAAGGAGGTTTACTTACAGTTTGATGGTTGAAACAAGAAAGCCTTCATCACTTTTCTTTCCTCAATTACAAACACACAGCTTGGCCAACCCCACTTTTTCCTGACACTCTGCATACTCTGGAGAAAAGGAAGTGACCAAAGTTAGTATTGCACTACTGTTTATTATCATGGTTGTGTACCTTGTATTATAAGAATTTCAGGAATGCTGAAAATGGAGAAAATATTTCTTAACCCTGATAAATACCATATATTTTCCTATTTTAAGTAGAGTAATAACTAAATATCTCACAGTGGGACATATTAATGTCTAACCAGTACATATTTAGATACCAGTTAGCCAAGAATCACTCTATCAGTGTACCTGTGACTCATAATGTCTATGAATTTTCACTATGATTAACTCCAAATTGAAGTTTTTTTTTTATTAAAGGAACGTAAATTGACTTATAGAAGCTGACATGAACAAGCTTAGTGAATGGCCTGAATGAAATGCAAGAGGAAGAGAGAACATTTTAGAAGCAATAAATTAACTGATAACATACAGCAGTAAGTCAATTAAAATCAGAGAGTAGCCTACTCGACTTCACATAAAGGATAACAGGCTGCATGGCAAGCCATTTTTTCATTCAGGTGTGAATGCTAATCTGAGAGCATAAAAATTGTGTTCAACCTGCCTACACTGATTTCCACACATGTGTTTCCCACTGTCTGCCCTCCCTCTCTAGTTTCCCTTCCGGTCACACCCCTTTGTCTTTCCCTCCCCTTTCTCTAGCTCTCTTCCTCTCCACTTCTCCGCACTTTCTTTCATTTCATTTTCTATCATTATTTCTTTTTACCTTTCACCATTGTAAATTAATGCATAATGATTAAGATATATATAAATATATAGAATCAGAATGTTTTTGGTTTTAGCACACACACACACACACACACACACACACACACACACACACATATATATATATATATATACATAGTATCATATATTATTTGATCCCAATAAAGCAGATTTTCTTGGTAGACCCTAATATGGATTCACTATTTGATGCTGATAATGTTTTCACTGATAATGTTGATAACTGTAAGTGTTTTCAACATTGATTTTAAGACAGAGCACAACAACAGAATTGGTCACAGTATTTATCTGTTAATGTTAATAAACTTCTGTTTTTATGAGCTAGGTCTTTCCTTTCTTCTTTCATATTTCCTTCCCTCCACTTTCTTGCTTTTTTTTTTTTAAATCTGAAGACCTGGGTATGCTACACCTCACTGTGGAGACCAACCTGGCCTCAAACTCATGGCTACTGTTTCCTCAGCCCTCCAGTTGCTGAGGTTACATTCATAAGCCATCACATCTTAATAAACAAAATATTTTTTATCACAACTAGATAATATATGGAAGCCTTTATATATATGTGTGTGTGTGTGTGTGTGTGTGTGTTATGTGTGTGTATGGTTCCCATTGATTAGTATTTAAAACAATACACTATCTTAATGTATTAAATGATTCATGTTACTTTAATTTGTACGGTAATGTGACTTTTCATAATTATATATTAATTTAAAGATGATATTACAATGCAATGCTGAAATGAAATGAGCAGAAGAAAGAATAAGTTTCACTGAACTATTGTGTGCAATAACATGTCATGTACTTATAATATTAACATTAAGTGCTTTACAGAAAACCTTTTTATTCAGTCTAAGAAAACCTGCTTAAGAACATATTAGTTTTTGCCAACTAAATGAATTCAATGTGTTGTTTTTGCTTTAAACATGTATTTAATACTAAACACACTCTCCACTTCAAATTGTACCCAGCATAGTTACTACATTGTGATTGCATGAATCTAAAAATAAAATTTACGTGCCATATAGTTCTTTCAAAATTCTTTTTTGTGCACTGTTCAGAAGAAAATGATAAAGAGTAGTGGTTAAGATTGACTTATGGTCCTGGAAAGATGGCTTGGTTATTAGAAGAACTTGTTTTTCTTGTAAAGGACATAGTTATATGTAGTTGCTCACAACTGTCTGTAACTTCATCTCTGAAGGATTTAGCACCCCCTTCTTGTCTCCTTGGGTATTTCATTTACATGTTGCACAGATATGCATACACACCAAACTCTCACATACATAAAGCGAAGATAAATATGTTTTAAAAAGTCATTTTGTCAGTTGCATTTATGATATTCTTACTGTCCATCAGGAAAGCAATAACTTCCGGCCACCTGTCAATTCTCTCCTCCCAGGTTGGTCCATGTTTGCTAGAGTACTTTGTTCTCTTTTGAATCAGGAGTATCTCCCTCATGTTCATTATAGGAGTATTTGTTTCCGAACTGGTGGTACCATTCTGTAGACTTTGTATATTTCATCAAGGGATGGTAGAGGCCGATCACTAATAGTGTGTTTTGGAGGTTTTTGCCAGGACCTCAGATCTGGAAGCTCAGCTCAATCGCCATAGAAATAATGGTTTCCTCATACTATATTGCTGTAAACAGATTTTCTCTGCTATCACTCCCTTGCTATGATGGTATGTGATACTAAAATATGAATGAGGTTAGTTCATTGCTTTTTGCCAGGAAACAAAACTTATAATATTGTTTTTATTTTTCTTTTTACCTCAACTTAATGAAAACACATAGAACAACTATTTATTGCATTATCATATTGATAACTTTGAATCTTCTACAACAAGCAGGAATTCATAAACCCCACACGAATTGGATATGAAAATACTGCATGTCGTAGAGTGCTTTGGCTCACAAGCTGGCAAACAGGACCTGTGTATAAACATGACCTCAATAGTGAGTAGCAAGCTCAATATCGAATTTAAATAGTTTATGACACCCTATTTAAGGTTTTCTCAGCATGCTCTAGTGAGGGGTACAAAAAAAATCTGTTATATTTATACATTTTATATTCCGGCAGCTTAATTACTCTTGCAAGGCAAAGAATGAATAAATTAATAAAAACCTGCTTCATTCAGGGCTGGACAGCTGACTCAGTCAGTAAATCAGATTCCCTGAAAGCATGAGAACCGGAGCTCAGATCGCACTAAGTGGCTAGGTGTGGGGACAAGATCCTGTAAACTGCCTGGGGTGAGGCGACAAGATCCCTGAGACCTGCCCCACAATTACCCTGCAGAAACAATGACCTCCAGATGTAGGGAGAGAACCGCTTCTGAAAACTAAGATGGAAAATGATTGTGGAAGAATCCTGATGTTGACCTTTAGCCTTTGTTACTTGGTATGTGCCATCATGCAGGTCGTTATGCATGGGAACAAGTACACATGGCGGCTCACAACCACTGTTAGCTCTAGTTACAGGGTGTCTGCTGCCCTCTTCTGGCTTCTGAGGGCTCCTGCATGCGTGTAGTACACAGAAACATAGGGGCACTCACATAAGAAATGAATAAAGAAATACATTGTAAAAAAAAAAAAACAGCTTCACCCAAGAGCCACGGATTGCCATTTTGTAAATTAATTAATATATTCACAGTTAAAAATGATGATACACATGAACAGTAAAAACTTACGTTTATAAACAAACTTTAAAAACTAACTATCATCTGTGACACAGAGCACCCTCACTCTTATTGGGAAAATAGTTATACGGGTTGAAAGAATCTAATCTTTACCAATGTATAATTGAAAAATTAATTATTTTAGTTTTATTGAGTTTTATAAAGAAAGCGTTTGGAATAAAATTTATTTATAGATCTCAAGCTTTAGCTAACAGGCAGATTATTTAACTAGCAGATAGTTATTATATTAACAAGTGGTTGAAGTTCATGATAATGTGTGATAAAAATTATAAATACCAGCAATACCCTTTTGTGTATATTGCCTCACTGTAGTCACTTAAATATCCTCCCCCTCTGCACTTGAAAGGGTGCTGACTGAGTGCTATCATAAGAAGGACCAGAGAAGGGGAGTTCACTCATTCCGGTCATTAGGGTCTTTCTGGGAATTGGTAGTCCCTGCAATTTCTTAAGAAATTAGAAGGATACCAAAGATGGAAATCACTTACTACTGTCATGTGTGTAGGTTGTTCCTTCAAAACTAACGCTGATTTCTAAATAAAATTAATACTCATGAAGTGATGGGGGCTCAGGAAAGAATTCAGTCTTTGGGTGCCTCATACTCGGAAGAGACTAGGGTTTGTCTCTTGGAAGTGAGTTGGGTCTCTTTTAGGACTGCATTGGTTATCATGACAGTAGGCTGTAAGTCTGTCTCCTCTTCTTCGGGACCCACGGGGAATTCTTGCAGGAGCTCTTGCTTTGGGACACTCTTTCCATGCTGTGTGCTGGAGCCACTGTAAGAAAATAGAATTGCAGCAACAACCTTCAAGATCTGCTGTTCTACCTCCGCGTCTTTTGGGTCTTTCTCACTAGGTCTTCCCTCCTTTCCACTAAAACTTGAGCCTCAGCCACTCAGACAAGGCACAACTACCCCCCTATAACAAGAAGCTAGGTCATTCCTCCTGGCTCTGTGCCACATCGTAGCTGGGATAAGGTCCTTCACACATGGAACATCCAGGCTGTCTTTGTCAGGGGCTGAGGTAGTCCCTGTCCTACTGAAAAGTTCAAGTGGATGATTATGCCAGCTAAAGGGACGCTCTCAGCTTTCTCTCCGTGACCTGTAGGCCGCCTCTATCTTTACACCAATCATTTTCATTAACGATCCCTTTTATATTGATTACATTACTTAAAAGAGGACAATGATTTCTTTTTTCAAAAAAGAAAAGGAAAAAAAAAAAACGTGTCTTCGTCATAGACTCTGCAATAGTCCTGGAAGACAACAAGGATCCCAAACCTGTCACTTTAGTGATGGAAAAAAATCACTTTTCCCCAACTTTAAAGGGTTACAGTTTTCTTTAATAAACTTTACAAAATTAAAATGTCCTATATGTACAAAAATCAGATATACAATTCTGACACATTAACATTTTAATCAGTATTTACTTGTTATACTGTTGTATCCGTGAGTCTCTGTGAGAGAGGCGGGCATGACTATGAAGTTTCTATGAAAGAGAAATATATATATTTCTCTTTCATAGAAGTATATATATATATATATACACTCACATAAAATTAATTTTTTAAAAATTTCAACTATGGAAGTAAAACACAAATATGAAACCTTATTATCTCATATTTTATATTGTGAATCATTCCATAAGTAAAATATACAGAACTCTCTATGAAACACTCTATGGTACAATAACGTGACTAAAATGTACATGCAGAGTCCTTTTATACAGTTCTGTTTTCACAAGAAAGACCGAGTCATGGCATGTGTTTGACAACCTTCCTTCAGACCTTCTAGTATAACCAAGTCTGAACTCAAAATATCTACATTTCATTACCATATACTGAATTTCTTTTTCTGGTCAGTAAGATGTCTCAGCAGGCAACAGCACTTGCCACCAAACCTGAAGATTTAATACATTCTTTCAACAATTGTCAGGATATCAAACCCAGATTTTAAATAATCAGTAGTTTGCACTTTTGGGGTAGCACTGATTAGGCTCTGGGCTATATGAAAAAGGGGAAGAAAGTAAGGGAAAGAAAAAGGAGAAGAATTTGAAAGTGGGGACAATATGTTCGAGGCAAGGAGGATGCTGAAAAGGGGACCGTGGGGGCAGAAATGGGCCAGTTACTTTTTACTCATGCATGAAATTTTCAAAAGAAAAAGCAAAACAATATGGAAGAATAGTGTGTGTGCCAGACTGGATTGTAGACAGCTCTAAAAGGTTTAGTGCATGTCATCCTTCACTATCACACCAGTCCCTCAGGAAAACAAACCGACAAGAAACTAGCTCGATGTTCACACAGCCTACATTGTTTGTCTGGACAACCTTGGCACACATTTATCATTACTTCAGACATAGTAACACACAAAAGGGTAAATTAAGATGTTTTGTTACACTATGGTCCTGTTCCTTGCATTATTTCGGTATGTTATTAGTGCAGTGTGTGTGCTATAGAGCTATTTAATATAGTCATTAATTATCTTAATATTTTAGGGATCTTGAGAGAGGAATTACCGGGCTGGCTCTGTTGCACTTATGTTTAAACTTCCTTGTTTGTATTGCATATCATGCAGCTGTGCTACTATTTGGTGCCGTGGAACTACTGCGAGCTCAGTATAATGATTCTCCTTGCTGCCATGGTTTTCAGAACGCCTCTGCTCCTGTACCTTGCCAGACAAAGAATACAATTACCCACACAGTTATGTCACTGCGCTTGAAGCCTGTAGATAAGGAAGGGGAAAATATGCAATTTTACTGGCTTTTGTATGCATAATTTAATTCACGGACGTTCTTCGTTATGATTTGAATTACTCTGTTTTACTCTTGATTCCACACAAATAATCACTTACGTTAATATTTAAATACAGTATGTTTTTTTAGTATTTCCTACATGAGTACTTATATTTTCACTATTACTTCCCTCCCTCTATCCTCTCTAACTACTTCCATGTACCCATGACATATTCTTTAATAGTATAATTATTTAATTATACACTGCTGTATTTATTTATTGAGGAATACACACAAATATGCACATGTGAGAGGATAATTCAGGAATTAGAGGATATGGATTTGAGAGAGCAAGTGGGGTTCATGGGAAAGGTTAGAGGGAGGAAGAGGAAAGGGGAAGCGATGTAATAAAGCAAAATTATTCTTTAAAGGAATTTAAAATAAAATTGATTAGCAACTAAATTTCTGAGAATTATTTTTTACATAGGCATGCTTCTATTTTGACTTTCTTGCTAAAATGTAGCTTTGTTTGTTTGTTTGTGGCCTGGGTTGCCCTGAATCTTACTACATAATCCAGACCAGTCTTGAACTCATAGATATCAACCCTCTTCTTTTCCAAGTATAGATTAAAGGTGTATCCCATGGTTCCTGGCACTGAAAGGTAGCTTTGTGGGATAGCAGTTATCCCTATATATGTACATATCTATCTGTCTATCTTCTTTATTTATCATCATATATCTATTATCTATCTACCTATCTATCATCTATCACTGATCATCCCTCTATCTATCTACCTCTCTATCTACCTATCTACTTACCTATCTGCCTATTATCTATATATTTATCTATCTCTCAACTATCTAATATATATATACCTATTTATCTATCATCTATCTTTATCTACACATATATATGTATATACATATATAGAGAGACACATATGTGCATGTGTGTATATCTACATATTTCTATTTCTATCTATCTCTCCCAATATTTAAATATAAAACAAATAATTGGAATCATGAGGAATCAATACTCTTAAAGTGATGCTGTTTAATTCTAGCTGTTTTCCTGCAAATGACATGATGTCATTGTCCATATGACTGATCACATTGTGTCTACATACAACAGTTTAGATTAATTAGCATTTATACTTTGACAATGGTCAAATACAGGTATTCAAGAATCTCGAGTAATCTGACTGTGTTTGGGATATAGAAGCAGGAATAGTAGCTATGATATTGCTGTAGTTATATTTAAATTTCCTTAATAAGTTTTAAGAATATCAATTTCTGAGAAACAAACAAATGCAAGAAGTACTAGATTACATGAATGGTATGAGATCATGTTATGTAACACGCTCTGAACCTCATTAAATGTATATGCATCATGCATGTTAAATCTTATATATCATTAAAGATTTTTGCTACCTTTAGGTACAATCCATATTTTGACACTACCTTATACTATGAAAAATGAATTTTTGTTTGCTTTATTTTGAGATAAGGTCATACTATATAACTCTGGCTATCCAGGAACTCACTACATAGACCAAGATGACCTTGAACTCACAGCAATCTGTCATCCTCTGTTAGTTAAGTGTTGGGATTAAAGGTGTATATCACCACTCCCAACAATTAAAAAATAATTGCTACAATCAGTTTGTAATTAGTAGTTATAATTTGTTATAAACATTGCTATTTTGAGCAGTACATATAATTTTTTCAAAAGACTCAAAAAGAAGTAGTAACTTTGTCCTCTTGAACTTAAGCAGGCTAGAGAAGTGCATCACCTGCTCTAGCAAACACAGTGACGCGATTTGGCAAGGGAAGGTGAACTCTATCCCCCGATGCTTGCTTGCAAGGTGGAAGTAACAACAGAGAACATAAAATATTTATGCATTGTCACTTGTCTTGCCCAGTTGGGAAATGAGTATTTTAACAATAGTGTTTGACAATACCCAGGATCATGAGTGCACCGTGCTGAGGACAGCAGAGTTGGTACAGGTGGAGGATGAAAGCACCCAGTCTATAAACCTTCTCTAAAAGGCAATTTCTCTCTCTGACGAGAGAAATCAGAGCATAGCTAGACGATAAACCAATAAAGAGCTGTTTTGCCTCAGAGTCATTAAAACATTCTTTTCCAAGTTCTTACATTTTTTCTTCTAATACTTAATATCCCTCCAATTACATCCTTTAAATAAAATTATGCTGTTATTCCTGCACTTTTAGAAAAACCTTAGGCATTAAGATAAATATCCATGAGTAATATTAAATCTTAAAATTCATATCGAAAGCAGAACATGAAACAATTGAGAGCAATAAAAATGCTGCAGTAGGTCTCTTCCTCGTTCCCTGTTATATGACAGAGATATCATAATAAAAACAGCATTTCACTGACATGAAACAGAAATACCAATCAGTGGAACAGAAACAAAAGCCTAGACAAACTCACGCACACCTACAGACACCTGTTTTTTGTTTGTTTTGTGAAATATGCCAAGTAATGAAATAGGAGGAAAAACAGCATCATCAACAAATCTTACTAGAAAATTTGCATAGTCATATATATAAGAAAGAAACTTGGACTGAGTCAGCTGTCTCAGAGGGCCAAGATACTCCACCCCAAGTCTGAGGCTCTGAGCTCCATCCCAAGTGCCCACGTGGTGGAAGGAGAGAACTGACGCCTTTATTTTTATTTTACTATGGACAAACAGAACCTCATCAAATTAAAAGGTTCCCTACTTAAAATAAACTGTTATTTGTTAGGGTCCAAGTAAAGTCCCCAAGAAAAGAACAACAGTCATGTATGCAATAAACAAGAATAGTTTATTAAATCCAACAAGTTGTGGTGGCAAATGGTGACCACCAAAGAAAGTCGCAAGCTCCTGTTCAACGGAGTTTGGGAAATTCCAGAAAGGAGGTTATTAATCTGGTGCTGATTGATGACAGAAAGATTAGTCTGGGGGTGATTGGTGGCAGGCCTAATAGTTAAGGACTTTACAGTGGAAGAGAAAGCTATCTTTAGCTAGCAGAAAGTTGGGGTGTACCTGCTGAGATAGCAAAAGGCCTTTGCGGGACTGCTAAGCCAGCAGAAGGGGCGGTGGGGTGCCTGCTTGGCTAGAAGAAGGCTGTGGGGTGCCTGCTGATTGGTTGCCCCTAAGTTGTGGTTTTCCAGAAAACTGCTTGCTCAGTCTGTCTCATCTAGTGGATGGAAATTAAGGCCTGTACTCTGTCAGGGCTGCTAGGGGAGCCTGTCATGGCTTCGGTGTGGCCCCCTAGCCCTCTCATTATTTAAGTGAAGAGGCAGTCCAAAGACTGGGAGAAAACGTCTGACAGCCGCAGGATTAGAATGAGGAACATATAACAAACAACCGCAACAAAACAAGACCCACCGGGCCGCTCGCTCAATTAGAGCATGGATTCTGGAAATACACAGAGAATTTTCAAATTATGAAATAAAAATGAGTAAGAAATATTTTTAAAAATGTTCAACATTTTAGCATTTTGAATTTCTGTGAAATGCATGTTAAAACTATTTTGTAATAGTTTTACTAGTAAATTTCATTTGTACTAGTGAGAATAGCTGAGATCAAGAAATTAAATGAATAGCTGGCCAGGCGGTGGTGTCACACATCTTCGATTCCAGGACTCGGGGGGCAGAGGCAGGAGAATCTCTGTGGGTTCAATGCCACCCTGGTCTACAAAGAAAATTCCAGGACAGCCAGCATAATAAGAACCTGTGTTAAAACAAAAAAGAAATGGAATAAAAAATGCTGATTAGGGTGTAAGTAAACCATTCAGTATCACTGGGAGTGTAAACTGGTCTACCCACTATTGAAAACAATATAGATGTCCCACAAAACCTGAATATATATTTACCATGTGATCCAATTTTACCACTCTTGGGCGTATGTATCCAAAACAGAGGTATTTGATTATCCATGCTTATTGCTGCTCTATTTAGTATAGCTAGTCATGGAATCAGCCTAGAAGTCCTTCATCTGATGAATAAAGAAAAAGGTTCAACATACACACAATTGAATTATGCTAAACAATAAGGAAGAGCAGTAATTTGACTTTTTCATATGAATGAATGGAACTGAACAAAAAGTTCAGTTTTAACCCAAAACTCAGATATACAAGTACCACTTCTTTGTCCTCATATGTGCATCCTAGCTTAGCACCAGTAGATTTGACAGGAATATTTCTGTCATACTTCATAAAGAATGTGCTTGTACAAATGTTTGTGCTTCCTATCCTTGGTTTCTTTATCATGTAAATAAATATCAATTAAGAGACTATCAGTGTTTATTATATTTAACTTTTGAAATACCAAAATATGTCCTTCAAGGGACGTTGCCAGTTATTCTAAAACTTACAATCTGCCATGGCTGTTATTTCATGTTAGGTGTAATTATGACCTGGTTAAGTATATAATACATTTGCAATTGTACATAGGCTAATTATATCATGTTAGGTATAATTATGGCCTGGGTATTGTTTCATTTGGAAATTAAGCATGATATAAGGAGATAATATTATGTGTCATGTTGAAAGGGGGTGAACTTATAATATCTATTCTTAGTTGTCAACTTGATTACATCTAGAATTAACTGAAACATAAGCAGCTGGGAACTCCTATGAGGAATTTCTTCTTAACTGAATAATTTGAAGTGAGGAAAACCCCTTTTATACAGATCATTTGAGGTGGAAAATCACACCTGTAAATCTGACCCTCACTTCCTAGTGACAGCCTACATAAAGGACATGGAAGAAGAAAGCTTTCTCGTTCTTTACCTGATTGATCTCCCTTTAGCTGGCAAGTTCATTTCTTCACTGAATAGAGTATACTTCTTTGGGATTCGCACACTTACTGAGGACCATCTGAGACATCCAGTCTTTTAGACTGAACAACTGCTGGATTCTTGGACCTTTCATTGGTAGACATTGTTGTAGTAGCTGTAGGACATTTTTAATACATATTATATATTCTGTAAATTCTGTTCCTTTAGGGGACCCTGAGGTTGACGTAATACAGAAAGGAAATAATGTTATATTAGAGAATGCCACTTTTGAAATTAGAAAATAACATGACAATTGATTGCTCGTGAATCCTTCTATAATAACTTACATAATGACAGATTCTCAATGAATCAGTGTTATGTAAAAAAGCTGAGAATTCATTCCATTGACTTGTACACTTATGTAACTGCTAATAACATAAAAATTTACTGACCGATGTTTTATACTTGTCCAACATCTTACATAATTATAAATTCTTTATGAATCAGTGTGATATTTTAAAAGATGAGAATTTATGCCATTGACTTGTCACTTATGTAACTGGTAATAACATAAACTGAAGGACAGATGTTGTATACTTGTTCAGATAATATCAAAGTATACTTTAAAGCTAACCAATCTAAGAAAATAGATTTTAAAAATAACCATGGGTCTATACTAATACTAGTAGATGAATAAGTAAAGAAATGAGAGGAAATTAGGTGAATCTATAATAATAAATCTAATCACCTATGTTATATATTACACATATAATAATCTATATTCAAATGCAATTGTCTTGCCTTTCAGCTCTGACTGCACAAGTCACTCTTGAAAACCACTGCCTGCAACAGAGAAAACAGGGATTATACAGTGAGGAAACATGCCCATTACATTGTCATCTAGATGAGGGCTAATGACAAAAATACCAAATGAAATTGATATGCTTCACTTGCAGAATGATATAAAGGGAAGGACAGATTATTGATTTTTTTCCTTCCCTTCATCCCACAATCACTTTTAGCAGTTGAGAAAAGAGACACAAAATTAGGCAAAACTACATAGTAGGGCATTGGAAAAAAATACCTTGCCAATATCGCACAAAACTTCTGAAGTTTTCAAAAAGTTTGAGAATGCTGTAGAAGATATTAAAACTAGTAGACATGGTACTGCATTTTAGATGGGAACCGGAAACAAAAATAAGTGGATACTAGGTAAAAGTTAAGGAAATTCATGTAAAATGTGAGTTTCCATTATTAATAATGTGTTACTATTGTCCATTACTTATAAATCTTATTCATGCTAGTTTACAACAGTATCATAGACAATAGGCTGAGAAATATATAAAGATTTTTCTCATTATGTTTCAAATATATTTTTTTAAAAAACAACAAAATGATACCTAGATAATATTAAAACCTGTATGTATTTTCAGGGCAGATTTTAAACAATCTAATCTGCAGTAGATTAACATTTTTAAGTTATAAATATACAAGTTATCTGGAAAAACATTTTCAATAAAAGATAAATTAGACTGGAGAGATGGCATTATATTAAGAGTGCTTGCTGCTACTACCAAAGGCTCACATGCGATTCCCGCCAATGAAGTAAGGAGGCTCACAACAGACTGCCACTCCAGCCTTGGAGGATCTGATTTCCTATCTTTGCACCAGTGAGTATTCTTGCACAT
This sequence comes from Ondatra zibethicus, assembly GCA_004026605.1. Lineage (NCBI taxonomy): Eukaryota > Metazoa > Chordata > Mammalia > Rodentia > Cricetidae > Ondatra > Ondatra zibethicus. The sequence continues at coordinate 59,662 of PVIU01003660.1, forward strand.
GTTGCATACACACATTCAGGTGCACATACATGCATATAAATAAAAAAGAAAAATAAGTCTTTAAATATTAATTAATAAAAGATAATTTTATATATTGATAACAAAGTTATACATGCACATGATTCCATCTTCTCTGTTTAAATTATTTTCACTAAATCTGTAGCAAGATTCACAGAATACAAAGAAATGAATAATATTCAGAGAAGTTTTTGAAGTTGTTAAAAATGTATTTACCCCCAAAGCTTGGTCAAATTATACTATTTCATTCTCCAACAGAGCACATTGTATCCCAGAAACATTTGTTTGTTTGCTTGTTTGTTTGTTTGCTTGCTATTATGGCTCATTCATTTGACATTTGATGCTGATTTCGCTGCATTGGCCATCCATCAGGAAAATTACTATTTGTTTTACAATACATGAACTTTATAGATGAGAGATTTACAATACACGTTTGACTATATGAAATATACCAAAGTAACAATGATACAGAATTCATGGACATACTTTATTCCATCATGAATAATTCTGAGGTGCTTCTCTTTACTTTCAGTGAATCACTAATGAAAATCAAAGATTGCAAAGTTGGAAAGATAAGTTCAGAAGTTAAATGCAGTTACTGTTCTTCCTGAGGAAACATTTCAGTGAACCTGTCGCTCCAGGGAATTCTATGCTGTCTTTTGCTCTCCATGACGTTGCACTTGTGTACACAATCCCACACTCAAACACACTCATTCATGTACATAAAACTGAAGAAATTTAGAACAAAATAGAATCAAATATTGACAAGGTGCTAGTGCTTTTTTCACAAAGCTGTGAAAGGTTATTGTCATGAAGCTTTTTCTTCCAGGTATAGCAACGTCATCCCATAACTATCCTGAAGTAGAGAAAACCTTGGCAGGTAGCTGTGATCTACAACAACAAAATAATAATAATCAGGAGAACCATGAAGAGATGGATACTGGTAATGGAATGATTGGCATTTGGTTGTAAAATCAGAGCAAGTGTATAGGACCCTCACAAGGGTTTCCAGCTAATGCTCTCTCCTGCCCTCTGCACAGCTCCAAGGGATCTTGGGAGAAGCTAGAGGACAGAGACAGCATAACAAAAGTGAAACCATGATGTAGGTACCAAGAGCTGGTCATCCAAACTCTTGGATAAATAAAATAAAATAAAGATGAGGAGGGACTTTGTGGTGTTATAGCTGAAAACTATTTTACAAATATTGCAAAGATAAAGATTAGGGATTTTGTATTTTTTCCGTTGTCTGTTTGCATATAGGCAAATACACCATCATATACGCAAACAGAAAACTTTGGAAACATTATTTTTTAAGGTGATAAAAATCTAATATTTAATTTATGATGTATTTAAGTTTATTTAGTTCTTAAAGATCATTGAAATTTTGTTATATTCTGATCTTGTTGGTTAGCAAGACTTCATTCATCTGGTCTATGGTGTAGAGCATACAGGGCCGTCTTTATAAATCCATATGGGAATAGAATGCACACAAAAGCACTTACATAACTGTCTTTGCCAATGTTCTATTGCTGTGAATAGATACCATGACCAAGGCAAGTCTTATTAAAGAAAGCATTTAATTGGGGCTTGCTTACAGTTTCAGAGTGTTAGCCCATTTTCATCATGGTGGGGAACTTGGTAGCAGGAAGGCAGACATGATACTGGAGAAGTAGCTGAGATATATATGCACATTCAGTCTTCAGAGAAGACCTGGGGATGAAAAGAATGTCATGGCCTTATGAAATCTCAAAGTCACCTCCTAGTGACACACCTCCACCACGGACACGCCTGTTCTAACAAATCTGAGTCTCCTCATTCTTCTCAAACAGTTCACCAACTGGGAACAAAGCTTTCAAATATAGGAGCCCATGGGGAACATTCTCATTCAAACCACCACAATAACCACAGTTTTATATTATAAATGCAATCAATTGAAATAAGTAGATATCAACAATATCATAACTCAGTAGATTGACAAATACCTGACTGCTTTTCAGTATTCCTGAATTACTATTTGTGTGAGTATTTACATATATTTGTTTGTCTATACACAGACGATTGTGTGTGTGCACGCACACACGCATTTGCATGTGATTGGAATTTGAAAGGAAACCCAGAACCTCATAGATACTGTGAATTTCCTGTATTTTATGGATAGTTTCTATGCCCATATCTGCTGTATGTTCTTCACCCTGACCTAGCACAGTATTACAGCCAGGAGGGCAAAGTAGGCAGAGTTTAAAGCAGAAGCTGGATCAATCTGTTCCCTTCAAAAGCTTTCAAAGAAAATCACACTATTAAGGAGTGGCTACCCACTTTGTTGTTTCTTAATGTTTATGATGCTACAATTGAAGACCATTTATTTTGCAAAAGATGTTGTCAAACATACTTAAGTTTCTTTTGAAGGGGCACATAAATGTAAAATAATGAGCTCCTGTAAAATTTAAGAATGGATATGTACCCTGATGAAATTCTTTCCTTCTTTCTACCATCTGTTCAAACTACTTTTCCAACACTCTGTTTGAATGATGACTAAATATATCTTTAAAGCTCATTTCGCACAGGCAATAAAAACAAAAGACAGTTCTTAGCGTGAAAATCCTTTTGTTAATTTTTTTTCATTGTAACCCAGAATATGGCAATTAACTCAATGTGGTGAAATCAGTCTCACTAGTTTTGAGTAGATGGCAAATATTGATGAATTCTCCCATTCCCTGTCTGAGGGAATAGTTTGTTTTTATTTTTACAACAACTCTTCTTGAAACTTTGATTTTCTGCACTAAGCAATAGTAGTCATTCACAGTTCCATATTCTTTTTTTATTTTTTATTTATTTATTTTTATTTTTTCATATTCTTTTATTTTTCATTCAAAAATTTACACTTCCTCCCCTTCTCCCAGTCCTCTCCCGCTCCCCCACTAACCCTCCTCCCTCCCCCTTCTTCCTTAAGAGGGGGCAGGGTACCCTGCCCTGTGGGAAACCCAAGGCCCTCCCCGCTTCCATCCCAGCCTAGGAAGGTGTGCATCCATATAGACTAGGTTCCCAAAAAGCCAATACATGCAGAAGAGATAGGTCCTAGTGCCATTATCATTGGCTTCTCAGTCCATCCCCATTGGCTGCCACATTTAGAGATTGTGGTTTGATCATATGCCCATTCAGTCCTGGTCCAGCTGGATTTGGTGAGCTCCCATTAGATGAGGCACACTGTCTCAGTGGGTGGACCAGCCCCTCGCAGTCCTGACTTCCTTGCTCATCTTCTCCCACTTTCTGCTCTTTGACTGGACCTTGGGAGCTCAGTCCATTGCTCTGATGTGAATGTGGGTCTCTGTCTCTATCTCCATCCATCGTACGAAATTTCTATGGTGATGATCAAAATATTCATCAATGTGACTAGGGGACAAGGCTATATTCTAAATTTCATCCAAGAGCATGTTTTACAGGTCTGCTCAGCCTGAAAGTTTATGTACTCCCATGCAGTCACATAATATAGGGCCTATGTGGGTAATTAGTTTATAGGAATGGAGTTATCTGGATGTGGTATAGGAGGTCCTTCTGTTTGTATGTTGCTGTCATTGGTTAATTAATAAAGAAACTGCTTTGGTCTGATATGGCAGAACTTAGGTAGGCCCAGAAGACAGGATTGAATTCTGGGAGAAAGAAAGCAGAGTCAGAGAGCCACCACAGAACTGCCGGGTCAGACATGCTGAATCTTCCCTGGTAAGCCACAACCTCGTGGTGATATATAGACTAATAGATATGGGTTAAATCAAGATGTGAGAGTTAGCCAGTAAGAGGCTAGAGCTAATGGGCCAAGCAGTAATTTGATGAATACAGTTTCTGTGTGATTATTTCAGGTATAAACTAGCTGGGCAGCTGGGACAGAACAAAGGGGCCCACTCCTCGTTACGTGGATGGAATGTCACTATGATGAAAAGGCACATTTTGTAGATTATGTTTCTCTCCACCTTAAGGATACACAAAAGTGGACTCAAACTGAACATAAAAATCTCACCAAGAAGCAAGTTGGTTGGTGTATTAATCTTGGAATTTTCAAATCTAGAAATGTGAGAAGTAAGCACCTGTAATTTTAGTCACCCTGTCTCTAGGTGTATTTGAAACCCTTCAATAAGACAAAGAGAAACCCTGGTAATTGTCTGGGAATGCAGAACATAAACTTAAAACCCTGTTCATGTTCCAAACACTTCTCTTCCAAGAGTCTCGTTTCTTGCAGCCTAATTTCGAAGAAGTCAACAAGAGGAAAGAAATGATACAAACAAGGTTTCTCTCTGAAGCAGTGTATTTCGAAAGTCAGAAGCATCTGTCCGCGGGATGGTCTGCCCAAAGTTCTGAGGTTTCTCCCATTTTTCTATTCTGCCTTCTATATACATCATCTTCCCTCTAAGTCTCTATTGGTGATTTTAAACTATATCCCTCATGCTATCTTCACTTACATCCAGTCTTAACTAAGAAATTTGATTTTTTTTTACTTTTCCATTCAAAAATTTACACTTCCTCCCCCCTCCCATTCCCCTCCCGCTCCCCCACTCACCCTTCTTCCTCCCCCTCCATCCTTAAGAGACCCTGCTCTGTGGGAAGTCCAAGGCCCTCCCCCCTCCATCCCATCCTAGGAAGGTGTGCATCCAAATAGACTAGGATCCCATAAAGCCAATACATGCAGTAGAAACAGGTCCCAGTGCCATTATCGATGGCTTCTCAGTCCGCCCCCATTGGCAGCCACATTCAGAGAGTCCGGTTTGATCACATGCTCATTCAGTCCCATTCCAGCTGTATTTGGTGAACTCCCATTAGATCAGGCACACTGTCTCATTGGGTGGACCAAACCGTCGGGGTCCGGACTTCTTTGCTCATCTTATCCCTCCTTCTGCTCATCAACTGGACCTTGGGAGCTCAGTCCATTGCTCTGATGTGAATGTGGGTCTCTGTCTCTATCTCTATCCATCGCGGGAGGAGGATTCTATGGTGATATTCATGATAATCATCCGTGTGATAGTGGGGCAAGACCAGTTCAGACACCCTCTCCTCTGCTGCCCAAGGATCTAGCTGGGGACATCCCCGTGAACACTTGGGATCCCCTCTAGAGCCAAGTCTCTTGCCAACCCTAAAATGGCTCCCTTAATGTAGATATCTTCTTCCCTGCTCCTATATCTGCCCTTCTCCATCTCCACCCTCCCACTCGCTAAGCTCTCCCCAATCCTTCCCTTTTTCCTTCTCCTTCCTCCTTTCCCCTTTCCCCAACCTTACCCCCACCCCCGTGCTCCCAACTTTTGCCTGACTATCTTGTTTGCGTCCAGTTTCCAGGAGGATCTATATATGTTTTTCTTTGGGTTCACCTTGCTATTTGGCTTCTCTAGGCTTGTGAACTACTAAATTTGATTCTTTTTGAGACAGGTCAAAACCTTATGATTGATCTTACACTGTCTTCAGCTTAAAATATCCTGTGGGTTTAAATTAGCTCATTGATCTATGATTGAAGGACTGTAATGAAACCTAAGATCAATAACTTTTTAAGTTGTACAAAGAGTAACAAGGTTTGGGATGTCTTCTAAGAACCTTCTCTCAGTTCCAAAAAATCATATTTGTCCTCTACATGTAACAGATATTCCAAGAGAATGTACCTTCATAGACTGGATTGACTATCCATTAAGATTCTTCAACACATTATAGGTACCTACCAAAGGAATTAACTATTGAATTAGATTAGTAGACCAAATGTTATTGTCTTATGTTTGCTTTAATGATCTACCATGAACTTACTGGTTTAATACAGATGAAATGTCAGAAGAATGAGATCTGAGATCAAGACGGCAGCAGGGCTTCTCTTTCTAAGCCTTCTGGGAAAAATATTTTTTCTTATCTCAGGTCCTGGATATTCCAGGAATTCCTTGGCTTATGTGGCATAAATCATATATCTGGGAAAAATCTGTTAATCACTATATATATAATTAAGTATATATTATTGGATTCTATTACTATTTACGAAGGAATTTCTTCTATTTTCATTAGAGATGCTATGATTCTTTCTTATAATGAGGTTGTGTTGTTTTTATGAGAGTGATTGCTGGCCTTGTAGATGATTTAGAAAGTTGTTCCTTCCGATCTTACTTTCCTTGGAAGACCAGAGAGAATGGTTAACATTTCTTCCTTCAATGAAGTAAAACTCTCCATAAATACACAGAACGTGGTGTTTTCTTCTTTCTTTTTTTCCTGTAAGGTAATTAGATATTGATTCTGCTTCTTCAGTAGCTAGAGTCCCATTCAACTTATTTATTCTTCATTGAATGAGCTTTGGTAGTCTGTGTTTTTCATGAAATTTGTCTATTTAATCCAACAACAAGGCAATAATATTTCTCTTTTATCTTCTTTCCAGTGACTGCCCCACTTTCATTTTGACATTTGTAATTTGTTTATAGTGTCTTTCATTGTTCACCTGGCTAAATCCTTACCAATTTTATTGTTCTTAAAAGCAACAGTTTTGGTTCCTTTATTAGTTTCCTTAATTGAATTGAACTAATCTTTTAAAATTTGTTTTTTGTATTCTTTAATTATCAAGCTCTTAAATTGAGAAATTAGAATATTGATTTTATTTTCTATTTTTAATATAGATTACTATGATATAAATTGTTAATAATTGTTGATAACTAATTCTTGAAAATTTATATTTTCTTTTTCTCCCATATTTGAGATGTCTCTGCAGACTCTATTTAAATACCGTGCTGTGTTTAAGTCCATATTCAATGTTTAGATACTTTAGAATTAAGTTGTTGCTTTTTCTCCTTGGTTTCTATATTAATTCTATCATGTAGTGAAATTCTACATTGTTATGGTTCTATACTTTTAAAATTAAGATGTATTTTATGAATCAGATGTGATTTACTTTGGTGAATTATTAGTCAGCTTAAAATGTATGTTTCTGTGGTTGTTGGATGTTGTTTACTATCATGACTTTTTTTTAAATGAAAATAGTCACTTTATTATGACAAAAATACAAGTCTCTGAGGATAATGTAATTGACTTTTGTGAAACTTCAACATATTCGAATATTTTGGAAATATAAGGAGTTGACAGATATGTGACTATGAGAAGTCACACATCAGTCCCTGCACTGTTTCATGTAAACAGCAACTCTGAATGATACAGTTATTAAAATATGACTAAAGATCTGTAGGAAAACAATGTCTACAATGGCTTTTGGAGGTGACTGAAGTTCTTGATCAGTTCATCTCTTCTCTCAAGGACTTTACCAATCAGATCTATCAGTTCCTGATACGGACATCAACTCCCACCAGTATGGTTTTCTATTAACCTAATATTTGTCAGTTTAATTAATTTTTGTTTGCTGAAATTTTTCATACTTGTGTGAGGTACATGTATATTACACATTGTTGTGTCTTTTGAGACAATCAAGCAAATCTTGTAATGTAACATTCATATTGATAATATGACATATTCCAATACTGAATTCTACTTTCTATGCAATTATATACTAATACTAGCCTTTTCTTTCCATTGGTGCTGCCAATTTTCCTTTAACTCTTTACTCTAAATCTGTCTACATATCTATATTTATGTTTGTTATGTTTATATTTATAGTTCATTATTTATATATGACATAGTATGTGTTTTTACTGACTATATTAATATTTTAGTTGATATAGTTCAATCAGATATGAATTTGCCATTGTATGTAAAATAATGTAAATCCCATGATACCATGGATGTTAGAAACTGGTACTGGGACATTTTCCTCAATTTTTTTCTACCTTATTTCTTGAGTCAGTGTCTCTAACTAAACTTGGTAACAGATTAGCTAGACTAATTAGCCAGTAAGCTCTTGTGATCTGCTTGCCATTGGCATCAGCTCTAATGTCAGAGAAATAGACTATAAAAATTGACTTTTAGGTGGATGCTGAGTGATGACAATTCAGGTTCTTGTTCTAATCCAGCAAACAGGTACTAGCCCAGTGAATGCAATGGGATGATGTTCTGTTATCAGGTGAGAAGCTGGGTTCTGTTTTAAATTTACTGTAGTTTTAAGTGACAGTTCTCAGTTTTCTATTAATTCTTTTTTGTTGCTTATTTCATCCCATATTGTCTTCACATTTCCCTACAAGTTATTGAAACTAGAGAATTTTGTGTATTCGGAATTCCATGAATACTGTGCAGGTTAATTTTATTTAAACTGCCCAAACTGTACACACCCAAATGTGTGTTCTCTGGGATTTTACCTCTTAAGTCAGCCACTTGATACCTCAGCCTTTATCAGTTTACCAAACTTACTGAACTTAGGCATGTGGCTCTTACCTGTGGTTTGCTGTGTCTTATCTTCCCGTATCTTTGTAGTGATGACTTGCCCTCTGACCTCCACTCTTCAGTGAATTCATGGGAACTCTGTCATTTTTAGCTTCCTTGGCATCTGTGGCCATCACTGATAGCCTATGTCTTGTCTCCTTCCCAGAGTAAATAATAAAGGGCAAGGGTCACTCTAAGGTAAGCGAAGTCACAGAAAAGTCTGTACGACAAACAGAGATGCAAAGACTTTGAGACCAGACCAGCTGACTTGAAGAGCCAGAGGCCAGCAGATGTGCTTGAAAGAGGTTTAGATTAGATGAGTTGTTTGGAAAAGATAGACTTCAAACTGGCAAGCTGCCTGCAGACTATAAAGTGTGCTCCAGGTTCTCAACTTCGGTGAACTGCCATTCATGTTGGTGTGGGACTTGGCGATGCGGCTGTCGTTAAGTCATTTCTGCTTCTGGGAGCAACCCTTTACTCATATTCCTGTAAGTAACCCCAATAAAACTCATTGGCTCACCAACATGAACTTTAATGGTGTCAGTATGTTGCTCTCTTGTGGGCTCCCTGATTGAGAGATGTTTGAGTTAATATTGAAATAAGAGACTGGATAAAAAAGTTAAGAAAACTAAATAAGGCTTTGCTGGATAAGTCCTTGAGTCATGTGTGTTCCTTTGCATTAATGTGGGACTGTGGAATTATCTTATACACTATATCACATTAAATAATATGTTCCCAAACAGAACCTTATGTCACAACAATTTTCTTGTGAGTCATAGCTCCCGTACTGATTATGCTTCATAACAACCTTCCCTATTACAACTATTCTACAATCATCTTAATTCTTGCCATTGTGTAGGAGTGTGTAAATCCTAGTCAACAGTAGACAGTTCCATTCCCCATATCTTTCATTGAGAGAATAAAAGGTGAACTACTTCTTCTCAAACCTTAAGGACTCCTGGAAATTGCACATAAAATTCCACAGCTATATTTCTTTGTTTGGTTCATGGTGTGTAGACATAGGAACTTACACATATTTCCTATCCAAAGCCTTCAGAATGGTGAATTAGTCTCAGTGAGCAATTTCCTGCCTCAAAAGTGTGAAGTCATGAGTTCCAATCTCCAGTTAAAAGTTTACCACGTTGGAAATCTCCGTGTTGGGGATGTAGAGAGAGGAAGATCCCTGAGATTCACTGACAAACTAGTGCAGTTGAGTATGTGAGCTCCAGGTTCCTTGAGAGATGCTGTCTCAAAAAATAACATGTGCAATCATTGAAGAAGAGCTCTCTACATCTTCACAAAAACCCAAGGAACTTGTATATATGCAAACAAAGCTCTCTGAGAGATTGATTTAAAGCCTACTGTAGATTTTTATTTTTAAAATAATTACTTCTGAACAATATCTGCCTCCGCATATAGATAATTTTAGAAAGACAACGTATTGCGCTTTGACATAAAAATTTTATCCCTTAACAATCCACCTAGATAGATTTATCTACCTTGTCAACTACCAGCAATCTACTTATCAATCTCCCTACCTACATATTGTGAAAGGATTAGTCTTGTTTGTCAACTTGATAAGATTGAGAAACTCTTGGGAAATACACTTTTTGGTATGTCTGTGATCAGTTTTCCAAAGAGGACTGAGAAGGGATGACCTATCCTCAGCAGAGAAATAGAGAAAAGAAAAAAGAAAAGAGTAGAACCTGCTATCTAGTAGCCAAGGTACAAAGCAGTCTGAGAAACAAGTCTGCCTGCCTGTCTCCCTGACTCCCTCTAAGCCAGTGTAACTTTCTCTGCTGCTGCCTCTCAGCTACTGACATGAGGCTACAGCCTCTGTTGTCTCCTAGTAACAATATGGACTCTATACCAGTGATTTCTTGGAAATATCCAGACTTTCACCACCAGATTTTGCTGTTGTGATATCTAGGTTCTTGGATTGTCAGCACCTGGGCTTTCTGCTTCTTCAGGGAACAACCATCTACTGTCTTAACTATCCCAATTTAAAAACTCAATCTAAAGAATCTAATTTATAGTACATACACATATGTTCCATGTTCTGTTCCCATATTCAAGCGCTCTACTACACTATTTATTGATTACTCTTGTATCCATGTTAAAATAAACTATTCTCATCTAAAAAGACCCTGTATTAAAAAAATCTCCTAATTATATCGCTTGTCTTCTCTGTGATTTACTAGATGTTTTAAATCCCCCTTTCCTTTTCAATTTGATTCATATCTTCATCTCTCCAGCTTCTGACAGCATGCATACAAGGGCTGTTAATACACACAGAAATATTAGTACAATTGCTTATCACTGACTGTGGATTAATAGCAGATTCAAAGGTCTCAACCAGACTATAAAATCTTTCCAGCAAACTTTAAAAATAATGTACACTTTTAGAAAACCAAAATATTTGCTACCTATAAAATATCGTAAATGCAGATATATTGCAAAGAGATAACAATACTACCTGAAAACTTCTTTTGAAAAGTATTATTAAAAATGCAATTCTTGCTTCATAACATCAGAAATCAATACAGATTATATCAAATAGTCCTACAAATCTCCAATAGAGTTACACATTTTTCTCTTCAGCAGATAATGCTCATTTTTGTCTCCTGGTATTTTTGTGTAGTCACCTACATTTTTCCTCATATCTCACTGGTGCCTTTAGAGGGAGTTAAAGTTTTTAATACACAGAAATTTAAATAATTATATTTGTGTCAAATATTGAACCATATTCTATAATAGTACACATGGGAAAGGTTGAACATAAAAAGAGTGTTTCAATGTAATAAAACTATCAGATCTAGCCCTAACTCAGAATTTTTCAGTTTTATTTTTATTATGAAATGCTTTAAACTCAGATTAGCTTAACAAAAATGGTTCTCATCTTAGCAAATACAGTGTAAATTAACTCAATTCAAAAGTAAGAAGACTCACTCGAGCATACTTTGATTTTTTACTATGAAGTTAGGTAAGCTAATGTTTGATGGAATAGTAAATACTTAAATTTGAATTATTATTGAAATAAACCAATACACATTTAAAAATCCAAAATGAATAAAAATTCACAGTAAGAACTGTTCATTTTAAAGACAAAATATGTACGAAATATTATTTTCTCAAAGAATCTGGAGTGTCATATAACAACTTAAATTCACATATATAAAATAAACATACAAAACCAAAGTGAGGTTACTTGTTTATGTTCATTCCTAAATTAGAATGTTCTTATCAATAAAACATGAAGATAAAGCTAGCTCCTATTAGCAGTTCCCTGAGATTTCAAGCTCTGGGTTAACAATGTATGGATTGTAGATGGATGATTTGCTGAAGGGTACTATGTTCAGAAAGTAAAGGGATCAACTACACAGATAGTTTTATTTGTCCTTATTTGTGTTAGTCACTATCCCATTCTATCAAAATGACAAAAGCAAATTACTTCATGGAGGAGAAAGGTTTAGAAGTTCTGGAAAATGGTCATCAGATTTTACTGCTTTAGTCTTGAAGCAAGTTAGAAACATCTGATCAGAAGGGCATGAGAGGAATCCTCTTCCTGTTGTAACCTCCAGAATCATCTAAAGAGTCCAGAGACAGGTTTATCATTTCTAGATACATGTTAGTGGCTTATTTTCTCCACCAAGGCTCCATACTTTACTAGGTCATTTAATATGAATCCGTTGATGTATTATATAATTGATGAGTTAACATCCTTAGGTACATCCTTCCTTAGGTTGGGGAAGTTTTCTTTTTTGATTTTGTTGAGTATATTTTTCTGTATCTTTGAGTGGGAGTTCTTCTTCTATCCCTATTATTTTTAGGTTTGGTCTTTTCATGGTGTCCCAGATTTTCTGGATGTTTTGTATTAAGGATTTGTTGGATTTAATGCTTTCTTTGACCAATGAATCTAATTCTTGTATTATATCTTCAACTCCTGAAATTCTCTCTTCCATCTCTTGTTATTTGTTGGTTATGCTTGCATCTGTAGTTCCTTTTCAGTAACCCGGATTTCCATTTCCAGAATTCCCTTGATTGTGTTTTCTTCATTGCCTCTCTTTCAATCTTCAAGTCTATTTGAACTGCTTCACTTGTTTAATTGCTTTTTCTTGAGTTTCATTAAGAGTTTTGTTGATTTCTTCCAGTTTTTTATTTGCCTTTTCCTCCATTTCTTTAAAGGAATTTTTAATTTCCTCTTTAAGGGTCTCCATCATCTTCATAAAGTTATATTGAATGTCATTTTCTTCTGCTTCTTCTGGGTTAGGATGTTCAGGTCTTCCTGTTGTAGGACCACTAGGTTATGGTGGTGCCCTATTGGTCTTTATGTTGTTGGTTGTGTTCTTACACTGCCGTCTGCCCACTGCTTCTTCCAGTGGATACAGGTGGAGCCTTGGCTTCAGGGGTCTCCCTTACTCCAGTCGGTGAGTGTGGTGCCTGTTGTTTAGGGAGTCGCACTTCCTCTGTGTACAGTCATGTCCGTGACTCTCGTGGTTGCTGATAAGGTTCTGGGTTTCCTCTCCAGTGGCAGTCTGGGTATAGGCTCTCTCCAGGGCAGTCTGAGCCAAGGCTTTGTCCAGGGGCAGTCTGGGCAAAGACTCTACTGGACACAGGTGGGGTGGAGGATGTTGTTACAGTTGTGTGGAGTCTGCTTGGGGTCTCCAGGGTTTGGTGGATGATGGGGTGGCAATGAAATGTTCCTCCCAAGGCAAAGGCTGGACCGCTGAGCCCTCCAACTGGGAGCCCAGACGCTTATCTCTCCAGAAGTAGTCTGAGCCATGGCTCCGGTGGTCACAGATGTCACATTTGAAACAAATTTATTACTGCTGAACCCGTATGCTTCCTCCTTTTAGCATAACTAAACAATGAATATATTTTAAATAATGCATTAAAAATCCTAAGAATGAATGTATAGAAAATAAATTGCTGTCTGTGAGCCACATTGCCATAGTCAACAAACTTGGACTCAATTTCACAGTTAATAAATATCTTTTAAAGTTAAGGTTTATATATTCAGTGGTGTGTATCAGAATTAGAGTTTTATACATTATAAGAAATCTTTCACAATTGAGCTACATGCTGACCCTAAGAAATTTTCAAACAATTATATAGGTTATTATCTATTATGTGAACTATTTCATCAAGTACAAAGTAAAATATATTAGCATAATCAATGCTTTGTATTTTCTGTTTTTGTGTATTTATAATTATATAGGAAATCTGCTATACAAAGATGGTACTTTTAATACAATATGTGTCTTGGAATTCTAAACAAGAAACTGAAGGTGTGTTTGCAAAGCTTGCTTTATAGGGATTCTCTTGGCTATCGATTAGTTACTTATTTCACTGAGGAGTAAAAATAACAGACAACAGACACTTAATGTAGGACTGATATATGCTGGTTCACAGTACGAAGGGATCTATTCCATCATGGCAGAGAGGGTACTGGGTGAAGAGCATGTTCAGTTGTTTCTAGTTCTAATAAATTGAGTACCTCAACCCATATAACAGTACCAACCAAAGCTAAAGTGGTTAATCCTGCCTCAGTGGGTCTAATATAGAGCTCATCTCACAGACTTCAATTTTTAATCTAATTAAATTGTATCTCTTCAGGAACTTCTCCTAGTCTCAAGAGCATTTCTTATTGTCTTTATACAATTTTTAAACATTTTTCGTCTGCCAAATAGGTGACAAATAGATTCATTTGTATTCATTTCTTTATTTTTAGGATAGTACTTGCTTCACATTCAGAATTACATGTATTGATTTTTATCAATTACTTTAAATGGTACATATTCATTTATATCTATTTCTAATGGTTCCTTTGACAAAAAACAATTATGTGTATATTCTAATTTGTATACTCTAGCACTAATTTTGGTTTCTGCTTCCTTTTAAATTGTGTTGTTTAATGTAATTTTGAAATCCATATTGATGGGTAAGATAAAGTGGAAAAATCTGCATTATTATCCTATTATTAGAAATTTAATAAAGAAGCTGCTTTTGGCCAATGCCTTAGCAGAGTAAAGCCAGCCTGAAAGCAATATAGAAAGAGAGTAGGTGGAGTCAGGGAAAAGCCACATAGCCACTGCAGGGGACAGACACCTCAGCTGGAGCTCGCCAAAATTTTGCTAGTAGGCCACAACCTCGTGGTGATGTGCAGACTAATGGGTCTGGGTCAGTTTAGGGTACAAGAGCTAGCTAGAAATGCACTTAAGCTATTGGCAAAACAGTATTGCAATTTATATAGTTTCGGTGTGATTATTTCATGTCTGGGCATCTGGGAACGAACAAGTAGCCTCCTACCACACCATTCAAGTTTTAAATTATTAGTTATTCATCCTTCTTTAGTAATGTGTAACTTTATGGTCATGAATTATTTTTAGATATTCTATAACTTTCAGATAGCTCAGTTATATTTATATTTTATATGTATATTATAATTGTAATGGTGTTTGTGTTTTATAGAATTATTATGCTTTAAATCCAGAATTTATTCTTAAATATCCCTTTCTTAGCTTGCTTTTAAAAAAAATAGAGTAATAAGGAATCTTCAAATCAAAACTATCCACAGGATAACCTCTATGTTTTGTGAAAGAAGGGTACCATGACACCACTGTCCAATCAGACTGCTTCTTGTTGAATGTAGAACAATGGAAGCACTTCCTTGAAGAGAATGTGAATATAACTAAACTGACAACTACTGAAATACTTTCCTGGGCAAAATCCTACAAGACTGTGCTATACTGTGTTTGTGGTACAAATTATGCATGGTACCCATGCCCTCTATTTTATTTTCAAGCAGAGTGATTTCATTGTCATTCCTTTTTGTTTCTGAGTAAGACTGTGATTTATCTTACTTTTTGACTTTCTTTTATAAAGGTCTTCCGTCCTCATTTTTCACCTTGGTAGACTTCGTTGATTTGCTTCGTGATGTAGCTCAAACCTCTGCTGTGATTTATGTAAAATCATATTAATCTCCAACCAAGTGTGTTATTTATTCCTATTTACATTTGCAATGGATCAACTGCAGGAAGAGGTACTTAAGTGGATCACTTGGAATTTTTAAAATATTTATCCAGTTTTCACTTTATCAATACAATATGACCATGCCTTGTTTTTCTAACTGCTTGTGCATGCATGCAGAGTTCCCTGGAATAATATCTTGTAAATATCAGTATCATTTGAGGGTTTTGTGGTGTGGGGTCCTGATCTCTAATACTTCAAGAAGCACAAAAAAAAAAAAAGAAGCACAAGTTAGAACTTAGGGAATGAAAAATCCTCTATTGAATGTAAGGGACTCTTTTGTTTCCAATTCAGGTTCCTGGAACACATACACTTAATAATTAAAATGCAATATCTCATAGACACTCATTTTATGATGTATGCATTGCAGTTTGAGGATATACTGTGATTGATACATTTCAGAAGGTTATGTTCAGGCATAGAATTTACTGGGCTTTTTAGAAGTTACTTCCAAAATGACCATGATTCTGGGATGAAATATGATGTGGCCATTAACAATATGGACATAGGTTCATCTTTGCTCCTTCCATATTATGAAATAGTGTATTTTTCTAATTCTCTGTTATGATGGATCACATGCATGGGTCCATAAATCTCTGGATTGTATTACTTGCTGAAGGGCTTTGGAAGAGAAAGGTAAACGCTTGCCCAGAAAAAGTTCCATGACTATTCTGAGGGAAAACAATAGACCTTTCTAGTTGTAAAGAAGCCAAGTCATTCTTTTCCTGTCAAGTGGTCACTTATGTTCTTGACGAATAGGACCTGAAGCCCTGGCTCTAATTTTTTCTTTTCTACATGTGAAACTGTAGGACATTCCTTGACACTGTGTGCACATATGCCACTGTGACTGGTTTAATAAAGATGCTGACTGGTCACTAGTTGGTCAGAATAATGTTAGGCAGAGAGCCCAATAGAATGCTGGGAAGAAGCAGGGCAGAATCAGAGGAGGAGAGAGTAGGTGCAGAGAGAAACAATATGGTCATGTGTACTGAGAAAAAGTACCAAGACACATGGCAAAGCATAGATAAAATTATGGGCCCATTGAAAATGTAAGGGTTAGCTAGTAACAAGCCTGATCTATTGGCAGAGCATTTATAATTATATTAAGCCTCTGTGTAGTTACTTGGGAACGGCTTGCAGGACAGAAACTTACGCCAACGTGAAACTGTACTAAATTGGGGGTTAAGTGTAGCTCCCGCCAACTTTCAACTTGTACCCATACACTGGAAAAAGCAGCCCGCCAACACGGTTGAGGGCATCCCTCCTCCTTCAGTGGTTGAAATGGATGTCTTCCTCTGCAGCACAGCATGGAGAACAAACTGGGTAAGTGACATGGAAACAGGTGTCATGAGCGACAGTAGAGTCTCAGACATGTGCTCAGCTTATGCATGTGTTCTTGTCAAACTGAAGTTTTAGCCAAATGCACATTTCACAAGTAACAATGACAAGGTTTCAGGCTTCTGAAAATTAATGACCTTTGAAACCATCTATAAGTTAGTTCCTACTGGGCAGTTTTCTATACATTGTTCACTCCTTCGTTTCTCTTATCACACAAAATAGAGGAGCAGTTGTGTTGCTTTCAAGTCTGAAAACCTCAGTATCATACATATGATTTTGGCCAAGGCTGTTTCTTAAAACACACATTAAAATGATTTTTGGGATGTATATATATAACCTTTTCCCAAATATTAATAGTTTGGATCACACTTTGCTCTATTGCAATTTCTGTATATTAGAAGCAAAAAGTACCCACTTATAGACAAGCAAATACCAATGGGCTTGTAAGCTCCATTAAGTAATCTACAAGGCTATATACTCCATAGCCAGGATTCACCATAAAAATCCTAGCTAGCCTGTGCTTCACTCATATTTAGCTCTCCATCTTATTATCTGTTATACAGTTTATACAATGATTATCAAGGTAAAAAACAAGTACAGTAGTAGGGCTTTTTATGCAAATCAGACATCACAGAAATGGCCCAATGGTCCCTGTGCTGGCTTTTATGTCATATTGACACACGCAAGAGTTGTCTGAAAGGAGGGAACCTCAGTTGAGAAAATGAGTCCATGATATCTAGCTGTAGGTAATATTCTTAATTATTGACTGGTAGCTCAGGCCACTGTGGATGAAGCCACTTCAGGGCTGGTGATCCTAGGGTCTAATAGAGAGCAGCCCAAGAAAACAGTTAAACACAAGTCCTTAATTAAACAGAACCCCTCATGACCTCTGCATCATTTCTTCCTTTCAGGTGCCTGCCCTGTTTGAGTCCTTGTTCTGACTTCCTTTGATGATGAAGAGCGATGTAGAAATTAAGCCAAATAAACCCTTTCCTACCTAATTTGCTTTGGACATAGTGTTTCATCACAGCAATGGTAAGCCTAATTAGGACAGTAACTGAAAAACATTCATTTCAAAATCCCCAAAGGATTTATCTCACACTCTGCGAATCATATTTGTCTCACTATAAAGAACACATTATGTATATCATTATTATCTTGTTGGTTATTGAGATGATTTCACATCATTAAAACTTGGTATGGTGTACTGAAGATGTCCAGATCTTGTTTAACTAAGTCACTACTGAAGATTCTGTTGTAAAGTGTGAGAAATACTGTTACTCATTGTACACAATATGAACTTCCCTGACACTGTTTCTCATCTAAATACAAGATCAATCAGTCAGAAATTAATGGCTCAAATGAGCCAACCAACAAACAAAAATAATAAACAATGTGCTTGTCCCTGTGCTCTTATTGAGCTACTGTGCAACACACGCTGTCTGGATACATGCCTTTTGTCTTCTTGGATAAGACCTGTGCTCCAAGAATTGCTTCTCCAACTCTAAGCATAAAGCTCCCCTGCCATTGCATGTATTTGCCTTCCTAGTTCTTAACTTAAGCTTTCATAACAAGGTTTCCAATGCTACATGAGCTCATTCTTAGGAGAAAAAGAAAATAAAACTTGAGTTGTCAGGCTGAGGAGACAGCTCAAGTGCTGAACATCCTACCATGTGAACTTGACTAGCACCATAAAAAAAAAATAAAGGAGGAGATGACTGTGTTCTCCACATGCACACACACATGCACATGTGTGAAAGTTTTGCTCTCCCTTTTTTGTCTTTTTGAGGGGCCCAGCCCCCAGATCTCAAGTAAATCACACATAGACACATATTATTAGTATGACTGCCCAGCTTGTCTTGGTGTATTTTTTTCAGCTTTTTTTTTTAAATTATCCCAACTACCTTTGGCTCTGGACATTTTTTTACTTCTGTATATCTTATTTTCACTCTTACTCAGTGGCTGGCTGGGTGGTTGGGTGGCTGGTCCATGACATCTTCCTCTCCTTGTTCTCTCTTTGCTCCCCCTCTTCCTCATTTCTCCTTCTATTTATTCTCCCTGCCTGCCAGCCCCACCTATCCTTGCTCCTGCCTGGCTATCAGCCATTCAGTTATTTATTAGGACCATCAGGTATTTTAGAAAGGTAAGGAATCACGGCTTCACCGAGTTATACAAATGTAGCATAAGCAAATCCACACACCTTAAAATAATATTCCTCCAAGCACATGTGCATACACAACACACATACAGAGAGAGAGACACACAGTGAGAGAGACAAAGAGAGAGAGACAGAGAGAGAGGCAGAGAGAGAGAGAGAGAGAGACAGAGAGAATGGAAATACAATTCTGAACCAGGTTAAACCAGACTGAAAAGCATCTTTCATTGGATCAGCAGCAGTAGCAGGACTCTGGATCAAAAGGTATTGGGATTAAGATTGAGTCTTGTCATTCCCTAAGGAAGACAGTGGAAATCTAGAGCAGCAGATAGGAACCTTAATCAGGAGATGTGCTAGTGACCCATATTTTAAAAACTTGACACATTTTCAATAATAATAATAATAAGTTTACCAAAATAACCAATACATAAATAATATCTAAAGTAATAAAATCAGAAATATAATATAGGTACTATGTAAATTATATAAAATCCCAGCACTCCTCTGCAAGGGGTGAGGTAGAGAAAGGTTTGGCATCTTAGAAACCAGATGTCCTGGAGTACACATCAGAATGCAGCAGGAACAAGAGAGACTCTGCCTCAAAACAAGGTAAAAGGAGATAACTGAGTTCTGAGATCTGTCCCCTGACCTCCATACATTTATTGCAGTACATGTATGCCTGCATACAGACACAAATAATAAACACATACACGAATTCAACTAAATATTGAATTTTAAATTGAATTTAAGGTTTTTATTTTGAAATATGTTTTGTTCTTTCTAAATTTACTAAATTAAAATACTTAAAAGTCACTGACACCACATTATACTACAAAAATTATAGAAATACCAATGGATAGAATTATTTACTTATAAAAATTAAAAGAAATTTTCTTTTCTTTTCTTTTTTTAAATATTTATTTATTTTTTATGTATACAATATTCGGTCTGTGTGTATGCCTGCAGGCCAGAAGAGGGCACCAGACCCCATTACAGATGGTTGTGAGCCACCATGTGGTTGCTGGGAATTGAACTCAGGACCTTTGGAAGAACAGGCAATGTTCTTATTACTTGAGTTTTTGCATATTTGCCTAGGATTATGTGTTGAACACTTTTTTATGTTTTTTAATCTTATTCATTTCACATACCAGCCATACTTCCCCCTCTCTCTCCTCCTTCCACTCCCCTCTATGTCCCCACAACCCATGCCCATTAACTCCTTAGAAAGGGTAAGACCTCCCAAGTGGAGTCAACAAGGCCTAGCACATTCAGTTGAGGCAGGAACATATCCCCCTCCCCAAATTGCATCAAGGCTAAGCAAGGCATCCCATCAAAGGAAATGGGCTTCAAAAATCAGGTCATGCACCATGGATAGATCCTGGTCACGCTGTCACAAACAGACAAGGCTATAAAACTGTCACTCACATGAAGAAGGCCTAGTTTAATCCCATTCAGGCTCCCCAGCTATCAGTCTATAGTCCAGGAGCTGTATAGGTTTCTATGGGTTTCTGCATCATGATCTTGCCCCCCACTCCTTGCTCATATTAACCCTTCTCTCTCTCTTCGACTGGACTCCTGTAGTTCAGCCTGGTGCTTGGATATGGATTTCTATATCTGCTTCCATCAGTTACTGGGTACAGTCTCTCTGATGACAATGTAGTCACCAATCTGATTACAAGGCAAGGCCAGTTCAGGCATCTTCTCCAATATTGCTAATGGTCTTAGCTGAGGTTGTCCTTGTGGATTCCTAGGAATTTCCCTAGCATTAAGTTTCTCCCTAGTCCTGTTAATAACCCCCTCTATCAAGATATATTTTTCATTGCTCTTCCTCCCCATCCCTCCTCAAACTTGACCATCCAGTTCCCTCATGCTCTCATCCTCCCTTCCCTCCCCTTTATGGCCCTTCCCTGCTCCCAGTTTACTCAGAAGATCTCATCTATTTCCTTTAGTGGCATTTCAATTGTATTTAAATAAATAATGCCTGCCTGAAGATCTGAGAGTAAAGTAGTCCCAGTGGTCAGCCTTATAGAATAGATAATGGTAGCACACACCTTTAAACCTAGTAGTCACACTAGTTTGCCATAGAAACCGGGCAGTACCAGCCTTTAATTCTAGTGGTGCATGCCTTTAAACCCAGAAGTACAGAGGGTTTTAAGATGGAAGAAACAGTTCATTCGGAGATATATGAAGGAAGGATTGCCATTTTGGACTGAGGTTGAGGTAAGAGCCAATGGCTGGCTGCTTTGCTTTTTGGATCTTTTGGTAGAACCCCAATTTTTCTCTCTGAGTTTTTATTATTTGTGCTTCATTTGACGCCCAATTTTGGGGGGCACGAATTTATGTAAAAACATTTGCTTAAGCTTTTTAGCCATTGCCCATACCAAAGCTGAGTTTGGAAGTTAAGGTCTAAGAATTGGAACCCAAATCTAGCCAACTGCATTCCGGAGAAGCTGTAACACTTCCAGTTCTCATCTGCCCAGGCCAAGTTACCTCTCCTGCTGTGCCTATCCTTGCTGCCACCCCAAGGGCCATCCGCATGGTTTCCTGCAGCCCCACACAGCTACCTGTGTCTCCTGCAGTCCCAAGGCTTGCCTCCAGCCCTGCATGACATCAGTTCCTACTTGGCTACTGCAGCTTCCCCTGCCTCCTGTGGTTCCAGCATAACTGCTGCATGGCAGCCCTGACCAACATCTCTTTAACAAAATTCCTTCAGTTTTGGTTTGGAATTATGCTTGGAAACTTTACAGAGTTTTCTGGCCCACATCATTATTATACCTTAAAAATCTAAACTAAACCCGGACGTTAACAGAGTTAAGTCATTTGCTAACTATAATTTTTTTTTCAATTTGTAAACCACTGCTAGGATAATTGCAGATAATATCATTATCCAAGAATTTAATAAACTTTTTGTTTCAATTATGGATGGAATTCTAGGGGAGGTATTTGACCTACCTGGGAATTATACCTTCTTAGCCATAGCTGCCATCAGTTTGATAATTCATATTATATCTTTAAAAAGGATGGTTTGAAAACAGAAATGATACAGAATTTACAGATTAAGCAAAGTTGAACAAATAGGGTTAAGAGATCAGGAAACTAGATAAATTTCTGACTTTTGGAAATGCTAACTTAGAATGCAAAAAAATACTTTGGTCATTAAACATCAGATCAGCACCACTGGATGAATGGATCCAATGCACAGTGATATTGAGTTCTTTGACTATAACACTGAGCTTGTGTAAGAGAAGTGACTTCCAAAGGTATGAAGAGACATCAAAATACCAAATGCTGTAATTGTGGTAGAGTAGGCCATCTGAGAAGGAATTATAGGCAAGCTTTTTCTAGAAATTATGTTTCTTCTGGGAATCATCTAATTAGAAGGCCCCAACCTGCTGGGTTATGTAGAAGATGCAACAAAGGTTGACACTGGACTAATGAGTGTAGAGCACAAAGAGATGAACAAAGCAAATCATTACCATTGGAAAACTCCTTGAGGGGCCTCTTACAGGCTCCCAGTTCATCCAGTCATTCTCAGTCATGGTAGCAGACACACCTCCCCAGGAAAAAGACCAAAACTGAGAGTATAAATAAATAACATTATAAAGGGAGGATTGTTAGACACAGGTGCAGGTGTGACTACTATTGCGCTAGAATCATGGCTCCAAATTGACCCCTTCAGGAGGCCAGTGTTCAGTTCTTGGGAATTAAAACCCTATCTCAAGTAAAGTAAATTATGAGATGGATTAAATTCATAGGACCAGAAGGACAGAGAAGAAGACTAAGGCCATATGTTGCTAAAAGAGCAGTGAATCTAGGGTGTTGTGATCTGTTATAACAATAGAATACCCAGATAAACATTTCTGCAGTCTCAGAAATGGACCACAAACCAACTCATGTTTTTGGGAAGGATATTATAAGGTACTATAAAAACAGCCATCAACAATTCAGGTTGTACAAAAATACAGAACAACAACTGGTGAACTCTCAGAAGTATCAACGTCCCTACCTTTAAAGTGTTTGACATAAAAATCTGTATGGGTTAAGCAATGGCCTTTAATAATAGAGATACTGGAGGCTTTAGAAAAGTTGGTACAGAAGCAACTAAATACTCAGAATATTGAAGAAACAACGAGCCCTTGAAATTCTTCTGTATTTGTTGCTAAAAAGAAGTCTGGAAAATGGAGAATGATATCAGATATAGGAGCTGTTAATAAGGTGATTCAATTAATAATCCCTCTACAATCTAGAATTCCTTTGACTTTCCTATTGCCTAAAGGATGGCCTCTTATAGTTGATTTAAAGGATTGCTTCTTTTCTATACCTTTAAAATAAAAGGACAGAGAAATTTGCTTTCATAATGCCTGCTTTTTCAGTGTATTAAAAAAAATAATCAATGGAAGATTCTCCCACAAGAAATGCTAAATAGACCAACCCTGAGCCAATATATTGTGTGCCAGCCATTGGAAATGATACATAAGCAATTTCCTGAATCTATAGTTTACCATTACATGTATGGCATTTTGTTATCTGATTCAAATGTAGATACTTTAGAAAGAATGTTTGAAGAAGTAAAGAAAATTTTGCCTCATTGGGGATTACAAATTGCTCCTGAAAAAATACAAAGAGGAGATTTTATCAATTATCTAGGTTATAAAATTGGTTTACAGAAAATTAGAACAAAAAAGTGCAAATTAGCAGAGATTGATTACAGAATTTAATAACTTCCAAAGATTGTTAGGAGACATTTCCAATCTATGTCCCATTTCTGGGATAACACCTGTACAAATAACTCATTTAAACAAAACCTAAGACGGTATCAAAGACTTAAACAGTACCAGGGAATTATCAGCTGAAGTTGAGAGAGAATTGACTTTGACTGAATAGAAATTACATGTGGATCCTATAATTCCAAATCTCAAGGTGATTCAATTAATGGACCCTTTGAAATATGGAATTCCTTTGCCTCCCCTATTTCCTAAAGGATGTTCTTTTATAGCTATTGATTTAAAGGTCATATTACTCTGAAAATATTCCCCTATAGGAACTTTAATGCAAAGGGAAGATAATATTGTAGAATGGATCTTTTTACCAATTAAACCGAGTAAAAAATTAAAATCTTATGTGAAAAAATCTCTAAGTTAAGTATAAAAGGAAAACTGAGACTTTATGAATTAGCAGGAATAAACCCAGAAGAAATTATAGTACAAATCCACAAGAATTTTAATGCGAAGAGAAGATATCATCTTAGCATGGATCTTATTACCACATAAACCGAGTAAAAAATTAAAATCTTATGTGGAAAAGGTCTCTGAATTGATTATAAAAGGAAAATTGAGACTTAGTTAATTAACAGGAATAAACCCAGTAGAGATTATAGTACCTTTTACTAATGATGAAATGAACAAATTATGGGAAGAGAGTTAACCCGGGCAAAGAACTTGTACAATTTTTTTTAGAAATTAAAACAACTATTCCAAATGCAATAGAATTAGATTTATAAAAAGAGCTAATTGGATCTTTCCTCTCATTGTATGGGACACACAAATAACTGAAGCCCCTACATTCTATACTGATGCAAATAAATAAGGAAGAGCAAGTTACAAATTAGAAGATTTAAGTAAAGTGGAACAGAGCCAAAGACAGATTATGATTCTGCCCCAAAGTCAGAATTATATGCTGTTCTCATGGTTCTAAGGAATTTTAAAGAAACTGTCAACATAGTTACTGATTCATAATATGCGGGAAGAGTTGTTTTACATATTGAAACAAATGAATTTATACCAGATGATACATAATTTAATTTATTATTTATTCAGGTTCAAGATATAATCAGGCATAGGCTTCATTCCATATACATAACACACATCTGGTCCCATACAAGTCTTCCAGATCCTCTAGCACAGGGTAATGCAGAAATCAATCAATTATTGATTGTAAATGTGCTGAAGGTCTCAGAATTTCAAAGAAAACATCATGTCAATAATAAATGTTTAAAAAGGGACTTTTCTATTATATGGCAACAAGTCAAGGAAATTATAAGGCAATGTCCTACTTGTTCTTTATACTCCAAACACCACTACCTGCAGGAAGTAACCCAAAGGGTACTCAAAGGAATGAAATCTGGCAAATGGATGTGTTCCACTTTGTAGAATTTGGAAAATTAAAATATTAAAACCATACCATTGATACCCACTCAGGTTTTCAATGAGAAATAGCTTTGAGTTTGGAAAGTACTGATTTGGTAATCACACTAGAAGTTATGGCCATCATGGGTATACCTGCGGAAATAAAGACAGACAATATTCCAGTATGTATCTCAAAATAATGAAACAGTTTTTGCTTATTATAATATAAAGCATATTATAGGTACACAACACAATCCTCCAGGTCAGGAAATTATAGAAAGATAAAATCAAACTATAAAGGATATGTTAAACAAACAGAAAGGGATGAAAAAGACCCCCAGATATGGATTGCATAATGCTTTATTAACCTTGAATTTTTTAATGCTAATTAAAAAGAAACAATGGCTGGAGAAAGAAATTGGATAATAGAAAAACACTTCTGAATTAAATCAGTCAGTGTATTTCAAGGATGTGTTGACCTGAGAATGGAAACCAGGAGATGTGCTACATTGGGGAATGGTTTCATTCTTGTTTCCACTGGAGAAAAAAAGCTATGGATGTCTTCAAAATTAATCAAAATTTTCTTTGAAAAGAAGAAACCTCTTGATAAAGAAAAATGACAGCTCATCCACAGAGGTGATAATCCTACAAGTTGTAAGGAAATCTCATAAGTATTGGGGCACAATTTTGTTCTTGTCTTTTCAAGAAAAGACCCATCTTCGAAAAGTCAAGAGACCTTGGACATCTAGATGTCTAAAGAAAAAAGATAGCTATCCAGAAACAATCACCAGCATAGAGAAGTCTGACTTGTGGTACCAATATCCTCTGCAGGGTAAAATTTCACTACCTAAGCATACATATCTCTCTATGTCTCAGTATAATAATAGTTATGACTTACCTTAAAACCAAAGCTGGTTTTAGAGTTGGAAGGTGGCTCTCCTTCTCTTAATTCAAGCATGTTGTTAAAGGAAAAATTCAGAGTTTCTGTCTCATATCAGGAGCCATGTGGTGTGGGACAGAAGAAAAATAAAAATCTAGGAAATATGGTTATCAAAATTCTGCTTTTAAAAATTCTACTTCTCCTCATACCTGTCTTCATCTCTATGGTACCTTTCTTTGAATATATGTCTATCGAAATTTAAACTATCTGTTTTGGTATGCATAATATTTAAGTTTTCCACAGTGGACAATAAATTTTCCTACAGTAATCTTTGAAGTCTCTATAAAGAAAATGGGGCCCAAAGCAATTCTACGTGGTTCATATAATGTCATTCAGCTGATAGCACCACTTAACGATTGATTTTGGACTACAAACTGCTCAGAACAATTTTTAGGTGGCTAGCTGAGATGATTAAGCCTCACAGATTGCTCTGGCCAGGACTTGAGACAAGCCCTGCACTTTCCCTTGATGCATAGACTGAATGATAGAGCTACCTCTCCCAGGACTTGACAATTAATCCAAATTTTTCTTTCAGGATCCCCTAAAGATTCTATAGCACCCAGACAGCAGGAAGTAAATTTAAGATTATGACAGTCACATTCCCAAGAGGTGGGGTGGGTGGTTTTTGGTTGTTCAGTGAATTATGGATATTATAGATATGATAACAAAAAGTTAGATTATTGAGTCAACTTTTATAAAGAAACTACTAGTTTTAAAAAATTTATATTGGATTGGACTTTTGTGTGTTGTATACAAATTTTCCATATGATACAAATTTGAGATTAAATTTGTTAAAACAGACTGTACATATATTCTTAATTTTGTTCAAGATATTGTACATATATAACTCATTTAACAATATAATGCAAATTTTTAGTCCTTGAAAATTTTATTGCCAACTGTTCAGGATAATAAAGAAATATAGGTTAGTAGTTATTCACCTGGTATAATCAGACTTGTAGTCCCATTAGGTATGTTTTCAAAGTCAAACAAAGATATATTTTAGATAGATAGGTCATCTTCAAACACTTCAGAGATCTACAGAATATGTCATTTATAATGTCTTAATAACTTAGGTTCTTCTACTTTATGACAATGAGTCATGTCTACCCCTGGCAGCACCAATCTACTTCAGAGGAGATAATGGGCATTGAAGAAATTCCACATGTAGCTTACATTTTTTTCAGCAAAAGTAAGTCATTGGGCAAATAATTGGCCCTGCCCTCAACTGCTGACAGTATGCTGCCCTAATTAGACAAGCAGGATACAAAATATTCTGCTTTGTAGAAAAGTCTTTCAAATATGCTAGGCTGAAGATGGATGCCCCAATGTTGCAGAGGAACTTTGGGTGACTTTCCAGGTAGCCAGCTGTTTCTGTCATTACTCACAGTTTTTTGGTAGCCTCTTACTTGCAATTTCTGCTTACTAAATTACTATTATTTTCTTCTTGGGTCTCTGAGGGAGATGAAGATTAGATAGTTATAGTTATAGTTTACCAGATGCTGAAAGCAAATTATGATAGAACATAAATTAGGTATAAGACTTTGGACTCACCAATATATGATAGATATGAAGTATTTTCTCTGAATTTGTCAAATGCAAGTGGACTAGACATTGTTGATGTATTTATTGCCTGTATATATTATACATAGTCATCGTACTTATTGTATATAGCTTTCTTGTATTAGTTATATCCTTCTTTTTTTAGACAGAAAAGAAGAAAAGTAGTGGTATTTGAATTGTATTTTAATAAATAAAACTTTCCTGAAGATCTAAGAGGAAAAGAGCCCACTGCTCAGCCTTTCAGACCAGGTAATGGTAACACACGCCTTTAATCCCAGTAGCCACAGTAGTTTGCCATAGAAACCAGGCACTGCATACCTTTATTCCTAGTGGTGCACGCCTTTAATCCCAGAACTAGAGAGGATTATAGGATAAGAGGAAACAGTTCTCAGAAACAAGCTCCTTTTGAGATTCCTGGAAGCATGTTTGCCATTTCAGACTGAGGTCAAGGTAAGAGCCAATGGCTGGCTGTTTTGCTTTTGGATCTTCAGGTTGAACCCCAATTTCTCTCTCTGAGTTTTTATTATTCATGCTTCAATTTTCCCTTTCCATGACAATCCATGTGTTCCTCTTAGGGTCATCATTAGCTTCTCTAGAGGTGTGGGTTGTGATATGCTCATCCCATGCTTTACATCTAGTTCCACTTATGATTGAGTGCATGCTGTGTTTGACATGTTTAATGCAAATATCATTACAAAAGTACCCACAGACAGTATAAGATTTAATTTGACATTACCAACCTTCAGCAGGTGTTTTGACTCCAGTGTTTTCCTCTGTGTGTGTGTGTGTTTCTCTCTCTGTCTCTGTCTTTATCTCTAATTCAAGGGAATAAATTTCACTTCTCCAAAGATGAATTAATGTTCCAAGAATTTAATTTGATATTAATAACTTAAATGTCTTACCCAGTTACTGATTCATATTCAATAGAAAAATTGTTCAATTCAGACTGTCTCCATGTTCCCAAAACCTTCATTCTATCTTATTCTTTCTTCGAAGGCAGCAATTGTCCTTAAACCTGGAACTATCTCTCCAACACTCCTCCTCTTCTTCCTTCTCTTCCTTATCCCCCTCCGTTATCTTTTCTTACTCTTCCTCCCCCTCTTCCCCTCTCCTCATATGCATCCTCCCTTTTATTCACTTATTCATGGTCCTTGTAACTGCTCCAAACTGTTCTGGGTCCATATTGAATCAAACAGTTTATTTAATCCTTCAGTATAAGAGAAAGACATACACTGACCTTCTTGTTCAAATCTTTATAACTTATAATATAAAGGAAGCTCTGTGCTGAAAATGCCACTTATTTTAGATAAGATACCTGCTAGGCCATAAATGAAAAGGTTGAAGATAGAAATGCAGTTCAAGTTAAAGCTGGTGGGGTGAAAGCAAAGCCTAAGGAGATTAATTGGACTTAATTGGGCAGAGGAAGTCTCTGTGAATTTTGTAATAAGCAATGCTGAAAGATTCCTTGTATAACTAATTTATTTTGGAAGCCATTTTTTATTTTTGAGAAAGTAAAAAATGATTAGATTAAATCTTTAGAGTATTCATATGTTTTTCAGGAAATGTTCTGTTTTTTTTCCATTAATAATATTTGAGCAAAGAGCATAAGGGAAACCATTTTATTTTACAAGCCCAATAGAGTAAAAAATTATCAGTGTTTGCATATTTTGCAGTGTTATTCAGAACAAACAAGACTCATTTATAAAAATGGCAATTATTTTTAAGAAGCTAATTTGTTTCTTATCAAATCTATAGTACCTGTGTAGACTGTGTATCTGTCTATAGTACACATTCTACATAGGTACTATCCACAAGTCCATACATACACAGCCTATGTCCTTATCCTTCACATTAGTACTCACTAAGCTAACAAATGTAAAGGAAAATACTGCTTACTTACTTCACTTCTGAAATTACCACTGAATTTACTTGGTAATATTTTAGCTTTGATTATTTGTATATGTTACCTGACATAATCTTCACCATACATTAATTGATTGAACACCATCTCTGGATATAATTTTGTGGCTTGCCTATTTTCTGACACAAAGGAGACCCCCACCCCAGCTCTGAAGGTCACTGACAACACTGCTCACAGTTCTCTTACAGTTCATGTCAGGTTTGCCCTCCATGTGTTCTTTTTTTTTTTTTTGAAAAAATAAATTAAAATAAGATAAAGCAAAAGCAATCACATTGAGGCTCGACAAAGCAACCAAGTGAAGGAAAAGAGACCCAATAACAGGCACAAGAATCATAAAAATATTAAGCTGAAAGCTACAAAATATAGAGAGAAGACCTGCTTCAGACCGCTTTCAGTCCTGTGCATGCTGCCTCAGTACCTGTGAGTTAATATGAGTTTTGTTCTGTTGATTTATTTAGAGGGTCTTGTTTTTCTGGTGTCATCCATCTCTGACTCTTCTACTCTTTCAGTCTCCTCTACCTTGGGATTCCCTGAGCTCTGAGAGAAGGGATTTAATGGAGATATCCTGTTTAGAGCAATGTGATTCAAGGACTCTCTCTCTCTCTCTCTCTCTCTCTCTCTCTCTCTCTCTCTCTCTGTCTCTCTGTCTCTCTGTCTCTCTCTCTCTAATGTCTGGTTATGGGTCTCTTTATTTGATCCTACCTGTTGTAGGAGAAAACTGCTCTAATGAGGACTGGATTAGGCACCAATTTTTGAGTATATAAAAATATAATTGGGAGTCAATCTACTGATTTATTTTTCAAACCAGTTTTGCTTGATTTTGCCTTTGGTCTCTGGGATATCTGATCTCTGGTACTTGGATACATAGCATATCATGTATGAGTCCTATCTCATGCTGTCTGCCTTAATCAAATCACACGTTGGTTGGCTACTCATACTAGTTCTATGGCACCATTGCTCTAGTGTATATTTGAGGGAAGACAGAGTAACTCAAAGTTTGGTGGCTGGGTTGCTATTTATTTTTCTCTTTTGGTAGTTTGCAGGGTATCTTCCTGCACCAAAGACACTACCAACTCTTGTTTTCCATGTTCAATGAATCTGTGGGCATTGTCCTCAGATGAGGCCCTGCTATTAGTGTGCAGATCAACCAACTCCTTACCTTAGCAACTGCATGGGTTATATGGGGATTTCCATAGGATTCCCTTAGCCAACAACTCAAATAAATGCAACCCACTACTAGAAGACATTTTTGGTGGCAAGAGATGGTCAGTTGGAACTCTGTCATCTCCATTACTAGGAGTCCCCATTAGTTTTGCCTTCATATATTTTAGAAAGTTTCCACTGTACTAGGTTTCCTTATGATTCTGCAAATGCCCCTCAATATTAGCTGTCTCTGCCCAAATTCTCTCCCTCAACCTTATATTTCCTCTCTCTCCCCACCTTATCATCCCATTAACGTCCAAATCCCAAGCAGAGTCTACTCATAAAATCTATTCTATTTCCCCTCCCAGGGGGATCCATTTCCCCTCCTAGTCACTTCATCTATATGAATTCCTTTAGGTCTGGCAATTATAGGTTGATTATAATTTATTTAAGGGCTAATATTCACATATAGGTGAATACAAACCATATCTATATTTCTGGGTATGGCCTACCACATTAACGATGATTATTTTCTAGTTCCATTCATTTATCTGCAAATTTAATGATGTCATTTTTTAACAGCTGAGAAATACTCAATGGTGTAAATTTATCCCATTTTCTTCATCCGTTCTTCTCTCAAGTGACACGTAGGTTTTTTTTTTCCAATTTCTGGCTCTTATGAGTAGAGAAGAAATGATCATGTTAAGACAAGTGTAGAACAGATCAAGATGGGAATTCCAAGGTGGGAATAGAAAAGAAAAGAAGATGGAGTCAGGGAGATGCCATGTCACTGCCAAAGGAGACAGATGCCCTGGAACCTTGCCAGTAAATCACGAGCCTCATGATAAAATATAAAATAATGGAATAAGAGGTAGTTACCAATATGCTTAAGTGATTGGCCAAGCAGTGTTGTGCTTAATTTAGTTTCTGTGTGATTAATTCAGGTCTGGGTGGCTGGGAACAAACAAGCAGACTCTACCTACACCTGGCCTGTTCAGTTACTGTGTTCTCATGGAATGCCTGCTGGTGTTGGATGCTGGGATACTGGGTATGAGTTGTTGAAGGAAAGTTGGAGGAGATCGTTTTTATCCCCTGAGTCAGAGAGGAAGGGGAGACTGAGTAGGTTTTCTGGGACAGAGCTGAGGCTGTGACTGGGGAATAGGATCTGGAGGAACAGAGGGAAAACAAAAGGAAGATCGGCTGGCAGCTAACCTGACAATTATTTTTATTAGAAAAAGTCTTTTACTTTCTCATTGAAAATGGAGCAGTACCTGGTAACATGATAAATAAAAGCCCAGAGACAGACAACCTGAAGATCAGAAAAGCAAAGCAGCCAGTCACTGACCCTTACCTCTACCAAAAATGGCAATCCTTGCCTCCAGGAATTCTCAGAGTGAGACTGAGAAGAGCCACATCTCCTCCCATCTTAAATTCCGATTTAGGGCTGGAATTAGAGGCAGGTACCACCACCATCTGGCTTCTATAGCTAACTAGTATGGCTGCTGGGACTAAAGGTGTGTGCCACCACTGGCTGGTCAGTGTGGCTATTTTACTCTCTGATCGTCTGGCAAGCTTTATTTATTAAAATACAAAGGAAATATCACTGTAACATTTGTTGTTCTCAAGTATCTCCAATCCAGCATGATTTTCATGTTTCTTTTGAATTAAATCAGGTAATGTATCAAAAAGAAAAACTAAGGAAAACAACTTTTTGTATTTTTTAAATATTAGCGCTTAATTTAACTTGCAGTAAAGATCATTTATTATGCATTTCATTTTCCCTACAGTATTTTAGAGTGGTTTTATCTACAGCTAACTTTAAAATTCATGCTGTTCTCTTCCCAAGTCTTTAAACAGAAATTTTAATAAACACCTCTCTCTCTCTCTCTCTCTCTCTCTCTCTCTCTCTCTCTCTCTCTCTCTCTCACACACACACACACACACACACACACACACACACATGCACACACTTACTTAATTTGTAGCATATATATCATCACATTGTGCACTACTTAAATCACTTCATAGATTTCAGTTTAATTTGGCATGAGAAAGTGGAGAATGACTTCCACTGAAGCGTTGTTGGAACTCATGCTAAAAATAAGTTCCAAGACATAATTGGCATCAGTGTTCTAAAGCCAGGCTTCTTGGTAAATATATGTGAGAGAATTAAAATAATAGACAAAATTCCAAAAAGGTGTTTAATTAACTGTGATTAGAGAAGCTTATAATGTACATTTTCAGTGTTTTAGTTTTATATTATTATGATACTACATTAATAATTTGCATTAAAATTCTATTGAAGTGAAAACCTATGGTAGTCAAAGCACAAAATGATATATATATATATCATTAATTTATTCATATATTCATTTTTAAAAGTTGATATGAAAGTTTAGTAAGCCAGTTAAGAGACAGAATTATTTCCTTTAGGTACATTTTGTTTTGCTTAATTCTGCAGGAATGTTGAAAAAAAGGAGATATAAATAACCAATATCTTTGCATAGACTATTTCCAAATGATCATAGCAGCCCAATAAATAATTTCAAAATTTAAAATCAGTGATTAATTAAAATTTCCCTAGAATAAAATCAGGAGAACAGCATAAATTATTATCATATAATTGAATTATTAATTACTATTTTGCAACTGGTTTGTGTAAGAAAGGTAAGGTTGTTGTTTCTATTTTTCTAGGAAGCAAAGACTACTGTCTAGATTTGTTTATATGTTATAATACCACGATTTTAAAAACCTGAGTACCAAGTAAATTTGGTTCTTTCCCTGCATGGAAATGTTACTCTGATACCCACAGGATACTTTCATCCACATAACTGAACACATAAAAAGGGTGCTGAGTCTGTTGATTCTGAGACAGAACTCGTCATCTATAAAGTTTACATGGGAGAACAATATACTGGAGTTTAAAAACAAAAGCACATAAATGTCTAACAATGTTTTTTTAAAGCTTATGATTTTTGTGCTGATTATCCTTCACAATGTCCTAGTACACTGAATAGACACAGTTTATATTCTACTTCCTGATTTCTGTATTCCATTACAGAGATTGCCACCCCACTCTGATAAGCTTCCACAAATAACATGGGAATTAAAGGTCAAATCTGACAGGTGTGGGCAAGCAAGTCTCCAGTGGTTTTGTTGTTATTGTTGCTGCTGTAGCTGAGGAGTCTTCATAACTCTATGACTGCATTGCTGACATGCTGACTTTGTTTTAAAATGCAGTCTCTCTTCACTAAGTTATTCATTAAATTATTCTTTGCTAAGATGTCAGCTTCCACATGTATTCAACATAATTCTGCTTAGTACTTTCATGTGATAAACACACCATACCACCAACCCTAACATAATAGTTAATGTGTAAGTTCACCAGTCCTTTATAGGATTACTATATTCATTATTAGTCTTTGAAGTACACCAGTACTTCAGTGTTCTCAAACACTATGATTTTAAAATGAACCAAAAATGGCAAATAAACTTTATTGCTCACTATTATGGCAACTCTGTTACCTTTATAGGTTTTTATTTTCAGCCAGAAAATGAGTATGTTCAAAGCACTGGGCATGAGCATAGCTATTAAAATTATTCTATGTGAGGCCAGAGTCCCTTTTCCTAGACCTGCCTCACTAACTTCACTTAAGAACTGCTAAGAGTGTCACAAAGGCTGTGTCAATTTTAGGATGATGCAATTGTACACGGTTAACATGTGCCCCTCACTTTGATCTTGGCCTGTCCTCCATGTGGCTCAACAAGCCATTAATGATGAAGATGGAGAGCTATTTCATCTTTTGTATGATTTCCAAACTAGGTTTTAAATGGCACCAAAAACACCTTTTTGTCTTTAAGAAACTAAAAAGTTCTTCCTCCACTTCTGTATTTTTCCTTCACCCCCCCCCTCTCTCATGTGTGTATGTGTCTCCCATTTTCCCTATTTTAATGGACATCCATTGCTTAATTGTTTCAAAAGTCTATCAGGTGTATGAAGCAGTAAAACGTTAACATTTGAAAGTTTGGCTTTAAGTGTCTTTTGTGAATTTGTTTTCAGCGTGTTTTAATGCAGAGAGGTAACAGGCCCCATTAGGGGCATAATTGTTGTGTTCTCTGTAAAATATAGCCTTAAACTGCTTCTTAGCAGTATATTATCGGTGAAAAGCATGATGACCCACGACAAAGAAGCAGATCAGTCATTCACTCAGGTATAAACCGCTGGTTGTGAGCTTTGGGGGTGGGTTGAAACAGGATTTCTCTGTGTAGCTCTAGCTATCCTGAAACTCACTTTGTAGACCAGGCTGATCTCAAACACACAGAGACCTTCCTGCCTCTGCCTCCTGAGTGTTTGGGATTAAAGGCATCTGTCACCTCCCTGGGCTGATTGTGAGCTTCTTAAAACTATAGAGCACAAATAGGAACAAAGGCCAGTGAGTGGGTATCTGCTGTAGACTTTTAGCTTGTGCTGCTGACCTCAAAGTTGTGGACAGAGTTTAGGCGTGAAAGCTGAGGTGTGTAGCTCTGCTCTTAGGGGTGATGGGATTAAGACTTAATAGGAACAGAAGGGAACTTGACCTTTTGTGTACTTAGTTTTTCATTCTCCAAATACAAATGCTGTGAGTTAGCCTAATTTCTCTTACTAAGATTGTGAACTTCTTGAAGGAAACAAAAGATTATTAGTATAGAAAAATAAAGAAAATAGAATCTTGTATTTTAAAATATATTCTTTATTAATTCTTGAGATATTCACAGAATATACTTTAATCATATAAACTTCTCACTTCTCGTAATACCTTTTTTCCCATTAATTGGTATTGCATATATATATGTATATATATAGCATATGCACATATATATTCCTAAGTATAAATTGCTCAATCTGTTTAATGTCACTTGCATTAATGCCATTTGTCTTTATATTTTCTTAATTGGCAGTTTGATATTGCATAACCAATTGGTGTACTTCTCCCTGGTGAGCATTATCGCTCATGCTTTCAGTGTTCCTTTGGTGCCTGTGGTCCTTGTCTAATGAGGCCTTGTGAGCTTTCCCCAGTATATTTTGGTACATCTATTGGTGTCATCCTTTTTCAACTCACATTTGGACAGTCATATTGGTGAGACTTAATGAGTATAGTTTCTGAGTTGCTTGGGGAAAAATGTCACAGCAAACCCACTCTTACAATTTTTCCACTCTGGCTGCTACCATGTTCACTGAGCCTTAGCAACTGAAGTCTTTTGGAAATACATCCATTGAGCTGTGTTTCTGCTAGTTGACTGATACAGGTCTGATTCCTTCTGCATGTAGATATCCGGTTTTCCCAGCACCATTTAGTGAAGATGATTTCTTTTCTACACTTTATGTTTTTGGGATCTCTTTTCAAATATTAAGTGGTAGAACTTATATGTACTCACATTTGTATTTAAATTTTGTGACATCTGATTTTGTGACAAAATCACATTGTTTATATTTCTATCAATATGTAATATATCTTAAAATCCCTCTAAGTGTTGTTATTTTTGCTCAAAATCAATTTTGTTATCTGGGATTCTTGAGGTTCCATACTAATTTTAGGATAATTTTTCTATCTGTGATAAATGAAACAGCTGTTACAGTAGAGACTTCATTGATTCTATAAATATCTTTTGAGAGAATGGTCAGATTTACAATGTTAATTATACCAATCCACGAGCAAGGAAAGTCTTTCTCTTTTCCAGCTTTTTTTCCTGTCTCTTTCTTTAATTTATTGATTTTTATTGAGCTCAACATTTTTCTCTGCTCCCCTCCCTGCCTCTCCCCTACACTGCAACCCTCTCCCAAGGTCCCCATGCTCCCAATATACTCAGGAGATCTTGTCTTTTTCTACTTCCCATGTAGATTAGATCTATGTAGGTCTCTCTTAGTGTCCACATTGTTGTCTAAGTTCTCTGGGATTGTGGTTTGTAGGCTGGTTTTCTTTGCCTTATGTTTACAAACCACATATGAGTGAGTACATGTGAGAATTGTCTTTCTGTGTCTGGATTACCTCACTCAAAATGTTTTCTAGCTCCATCTATTTTCCTGGAAAATTTAGGATGTCATTATTTTTTTCTGCTGTGTAGTACTCAATGGTGTAAATGTACGATATTTTCCTTATCCATTCTTTGGATGAGGGGCATTTAGGTTGTTTCCAGGTTCTGGCTATGACAAACAAAGCTGCTATGAACATAGCTGAGCACATGTCCTTGTGGCACAATTGAGCATCTTTTGGATATATACCCGAAAGTGGTATTACTGGGCCTTGAGAAAGGTTGTTTCCTAATTTTCTGAGAAATCACCACACTGATATCCAAAGGGGCTGTACCAGCTTGCACTTCCACCAGCAATTCAGGAGTGTTCCCTTTACTCCACAACCTCTCCAGCATAAGTTGTCATCAGTGTTTTTGGTCTTGGTCATTCTTATAGGTTTAAGATATAATCTCAGAGGTGCTTTGATTTGCATTTCTCTGATGACTACGGATTTTGAGCATTTCCTTAAGTGTCTTTCAGCCATTTTAGATTCCTCTGTTGAGAGTTCTCTGCTTAGGTCTGTACTCCATTTTTTTATTGGATTATTTGTTCTTTTGACGACCAATTTCTTAAGTTATTTGTATATTTTGGAGATCAGACCTCTGTCTGATGTGGGGTTAGTGAAGATCTTTTCCCATTCTGTAGGCTGTCATTTGTCTTGTTGACCTTGTCCTTTGCTTTACAGAAGTTTTCAGTTTCAGGAGATTCCATTTATTGTTTCTCTCAGTGTCTGTGCTGCTGGGGTTCTATTTAGGAAGTGGTCTCCTGTGCCAATGCATTCAAGTGTACTTCCTACTCTCTCTTTTATAAGGTTCAGTGTGGCTGGCTTTATGTTGAGGTCTTTGATCCATTTGGACTTGAGATTTGTGCATGGTGATAGATATGGGTATATTTTCATTCTTCTACATACGAAAATTTGTCAACGTTATCCACCATAAAAACAAACTGAAAAATTAAAACCACACGATAATCTCATTAGATGCCGAAAAATCTTTCAACAAAATACAACATCGCTTCATGATAAAGGTCTTGGAGAGAGAAGGAATACAAGGAACATACCTAAACATAATAAAGGTAATATACAGCAAGACAACAGCCAACATCAAACTAAATGGAGAGAAATTCCCAGCGATTCCACTGAAATCAGGAACAAGACAAGGTTGTCCACTCTCTCCATATCTATTCAATACAGTTTTTGTGGTTCTAGCTAGAGCAATAAGACACCAAAAGGAGATCAGGGGGATACAAATAAGAAAAGAAGAAGTCAAACGCTCACTGTTTGCTGATGATATGATAGTTTACATAAATGATCCCAAAAATTCTACCAAGGAACTTCTACAACTCATAAACACTTTCAGTAGTTCTGTACAGCGCATGTCCCCTCTTTTCCTTGCAAACTTCCAGTTAGACCTTGTTGTTACTGGCACTAGAATTTTAGATGAAAGTTCATGAAAACCTAGGAGACAGAAACAAAAATTGGAAATAATTTAAGAATAAAATTATGTCGGGGTTGTGAATCAACCAATAATATAAAAAAAATTGTGAATTTTCATTTCCATATTGATTCCACCTGACTGGGGTTTGGCTAATAAAAATTTATCCTAATTTGTAGCAACTTATCAGTAGATGTAGATAAGGGTCATTGAAATTAGGTAAAAGAATATGTCTATTATTTATATTATGAATTTGGGTTGTAGATATGAAATTTTGGTGCTGTATAAATAAAATTAAACATAGCTGGAACACCTGCTTATCCAAAATTTAGTCTCTGTCAATCAATGTGTAATTCTCTGTTTTATCAATTCTCTGTTTGCTTTATACCCAGATTTACATAACTGCAAGCTGAGACTCTTTAAATTTTAACTATTTTTAAAAACATACAGTTAATAATGAGAAAAGCAGAAATTTAATTTTAAATGTGGATAGTTTAAAGATTATGATCATTTCATCACACAATTTTAAAAGACCAACATAGAAGACTTGCAAATTTGTTTAGAAAGTATAAGTAAAAAAGAACAGACTCATTATTTTATATTTTCATTCTTGGATCTTTATTGTTACTGTTAAAATTTTAGTTAAATGTATCCAGTACCAATATCATTGACATAAATGTAGCTATTCAAATATTCCTGGAAATTTCTACTTTATAATAAAACTGGTTGGGTTAGAACAGGTTCAATATGGAAATCTGACATCTGTGAACTATAACCATGATGCCTGGAGAAACACTTAAGCTGGAAAATGTATTCCATGAAGGCATATGGAGCTATGTAGAATTTCTACAACCCACAAAAAATGTTGGACATAGCTATGGCTTCTGGTAAAAGTGACAGATTTTTTTTTCTCAAAAAATATGGCAGACCCCTTAAGGTCTCAAGATTGGCCTCTAGCCTCTGTAAACACATACGTATGACTACCTGCACATACAAGAACAAGAAAACACACTCATGCATACCATGAGTGTGTGTGTGGTGTGTGTGTGTGTGTACTCTTACGTGCACACTCACGAACAAGAAAATAACAAAAAGTTAAATTTTTAATATCATTTCTTAAAAGTATGGATGTCCTAAACTACACCAAAAAATTCAACAAAACTTAGAATTATTGAACTTCACATCATGTTGGTGTTTCCCCCATATTTATGACTTTTGAAGAGTTTTTGTGAAATACCGTTAATATGGGATTCACCTCTGTATGTTGTGAATACCAATGGTTAATGGATACAGCTACTTTGGTCTATAGGAGGACAGAATTGAGTAAGGCGGGAATTCCAAGCAGATAGAGGAGGAATGAAGGCAGAGTCAGGGAGATGTCATGTAGCTGTTGGAAGAGAAGGACGCCTACTTGCCTGAACTGGTAAACCACAAGCCATGTAGAAAAATATAAAATAATAGTAATTGCTTAATTTAAAATATAAGAGCTAGCTAGAAATATGCTTAAGCTATTGACCAAACAGTATTGCAATTAATACAGTTTCTGAATGATTATTTCGGGTCTGGGCAGTCAGAAGCAAACAAGCAGCCTCTGCCTACATACTGCTTATTTTTACCATTTATTACTTTATTTATTTGTGTATGTAGGTTTCTCTCTCTCTCTCTCTCTCTCGTGTGTGTGTGTGTGTGTGTGTGTGTGTGTGCAGGTTCTATGGTGCTTATAGTGAAGTCAAAGGATAATTGTAGGGCTAGGTTATCTTCTTGTATTTCTTCTTGTATTATGGGGGTACCTCAGGTCCTCCTCATTATAGGAAGATTTCAGATTTATTTTAACCTCTAATATTTTCAATTTCTTATCAAAACACAAGAAATATTTTTCCACATAAAATCATTGTTAATTCACAGGGGACAGAGAAGGAACAAAACACATTTTCACTTGCAATAAGAATGATTACGTTTCCTATAAAGCAGTTCTCTTTGTAGAATTGTCGTTAAAATTAATAAACCAAATGGTAATGTGTTAGAATTACATGCAAGTCACAGCACTGACTTCTCAGTCACCTGAATTCAGATTTGTTCCTCTTGTTGTCTTGTATAGGCTTCAAGGTCTACCACTGAATTTTCCTTCCTCATAAAGATGACAACCTGAGTCTAATCTTTAATACAGATTTGTCTCCTATTAATTGGTGGTTGAATTTAACCTATCTTTGTGGCATTTCGTAGGTTTGAAGGTTTCACCAGAGCTACAACGCCACAGCTATTGTTCTCTGATCATCATTTGAGAAAACTATCTTTCCTGTGTCAAAATACCCCATTTTCTATGTAGTATTTTTCTTATAATTTCTTTTATTGTCTTGTTTATACCTAACTACTTTGCTGTTGGGGAACATTATTAGGAGAGCTCACTGGATGCTTACAATTATTATACATCAATGATGACGTTATAAAGTAAATCACCAGAAACTCTTCAACAAACACCAAAGTGTTGGTTGTCTTTTATTCATAGAAAATGGAATGAGAGGACTGTAGATCAGAGCAAGGGATTATATCATGAGCATAATTATGTGATTTATTGATGTCTAGTTTCTTGAGTTCTTTATATATTTTAGAAAATAACCCTCTGTTAGATGTGGGGTTGATGAAAATCTTCCCATTCTGTTGGATGCCATTTTGTCCTATTGAAGGTGTCTTTTTCCTTACAAAAGCTTTTCATTATTATGATGGTCGATTTATTAGTTGGTGATTTAGTGCCTGTGCAATTGGCATTTTCTGAGGACATTTCTCATGTGCATAAACATTCAAGGATATTCTTGATTTTCTCTTTTATTAGGTTCAATGTATCCACTTTATGTTGAGGTCTTTGATGCATTTGGACTTGAGTTTTGTGAAGAGTGATAGAAATGCATCTATTTGCATTCTTTTACAGGTCAAGATCCAGATAGAGCACCACCAATTGTCGAGATGCTTTCTTTTTTCCTCTTGTGTATTTCTAGCTTCTTTATTAAAAACCAGGTGTCCATAGGTATTAGAGGGAAGTATGGGTTTGCAATTTTATTCCATTGATAAACCTTCCTGGTTTTATGCCAAAACAATGCCATTATTTTATGCCTTTTTATTATTGTATCTCAGTAATAAAACCTGAGATAGGGATGATGGTACCTCTGGATGTTCCCCTATTGTACAAGATTGTTTTAGCTGTCTTAGCCCACCTGTCTCTGGAAGTTGAGTATTATTTGTTCAAGTTCTATAAAGAATTGTGTTGGGAATTTTGTAGTGGCATTTCATTTATATTTGAATAAATAAAGTTTACCTGAAGATCAGATAAGTAAAACAGTCACATTGGCCAGCCTTACAGACTAGGCAGCAATGACATGCACCTTTAATCTTAGTAGCCACACTAGCTTGCCATAGAAGCGAGGTGGAAGTGGTACATGCCCTTAATGCTAGAACTAGAGAAGATTATAAAATAGAAGGAGACAACTCTTAGTCTCAGCCTTATTCTGACGTTTCCTGGAGGGAGGATCACCATATTTGAACTAAAGTTAGGGTAAGAGCCAGTGGTTGGTTGCTTTGCTTTTCTGACCTTCAGGTTGAACCCCAATTTCTGTCTCTGAGGTTTTATTAATTGTGCTTCAGAATTTAATGGGGATTGCATTGAATATGTAGACTGCTTTTGGTAAGATCATCATTTTTACTATGTTAATCCTACTTATCCATGAGCTTGAAAGACATTTCCATTTTCTGACATCCTTTTCAGTTTCTTTCCCTGAAAACTTAAAGTTCTTGTCATATAGGTCTTTCGCCTGTTTGATATTAATTACCTCAAGATATTTTGCATTATTTGTGACTATTGTAAGAAGTGTTGATTCTCTGATTTTTTTCTTCAGCCCATTGATCAGTTTTTGAGTTAATCATGTATCCAGCCACCTTGCTAAAGGTGTTTACCAACTTTAGGAGTTCCCTGCCAAATTGTTTTGGGGGGGGGGTTGCTTGCATATACTACTATATCATATAAAATAACAATACTTTGATTTCCTTCTTTCTAATGATCTCCTTTTTATCTTGATCTCCTTTAGCTGTCTTATTGCTTTGTGTAGAAGATCAAGTACTATATTGAATAAATACAGAGGGAGTGGCCAACTTTTTCTTATTCCTGATTTTAGTGAAAATGCTTTGAGTTTCTTTCAATTTAATTTGATGTTGGCTGTCTGCTGTCTGTATATTGCTTTTATTATATGTAAGTATGTCCTTTGTATCCCTTATATCTCCAAGCCTTTATTCATGAAGAAGTTTTGGATTTTGTCAAAGAACTTGTCAGCATGAAATGGGATGATCACATGTGGGTTTTTTTTTCTTTAATTTTGTTTATATAGTAGATTACATTGACAGACTTTTGTAAGTTAGACTATTGCAGCATCTTTGGGATGAAACATACTTGATCATGGTAGATAATCTTTTGGATGTGAGTTTATTTTTTTGAAGTAAACTTTAATTATCTTTCTCTTTTATGATTGCTTTTATTGAGCTATAAATTTTTCTCCACTCCTCTCCCTTTCTCCCCTATCCACTTCACCCCTCTCCTATGGTCCCCATGCTCCCAATTTACTCAGGAGATCTTGTCTTTTTCTACTTCCCATGTAGATTAGATCCTTGTATGTCTCTCTTAGGCTACTCTTTGTTGTCTAGGTTCTCTGGGATTGTGACTTGTGAGCTGGATTTTTTTTCTTTATGTCTAAAAGGCACTTATGATTATGAGTGAGTATATATTATTTGTCTTTCTGAGTCTTGGTTACCTCACTCAATATAATGTTTTCTAGATCCATCCATTTGCCTGAAAATTTCAATATGTCATAATTATTTTTTCTCTGTGTGTGCTCCTTTGTGTAAATGTACCACATCTTTATCCAATCTGAGGTTGAGGGGCATTAAGGTTGTTTCCATAGGTTCTGGCTATGACAAATAACACTGCTATGAACATAGTTGAGCGTATGTCCTTGTGCTATGATTGAACAACATTTGGGTATATACCCAAAAGTAGTATTGCTGGGTCTTGTGGTAGGTTGTTTCTAATTTTCTGAGAAATCGCCATACTGATTTCCAAAGTGGCCATACCAGTTTACACTCACACCAGCAACGGAGGAGTGTTCCTTTACCCCACATCCTCTCCACCACAAGCTTTCATCATGTTTTTGATCTTGGCTATTCTTATAGGTGTAAGATGGAATCTCAGAGCTGTTTTGATTTGCATTTCTCTGATTTTTAAGGATGTTGAGCATTTCCTTAATTGTCTTTCAGCCATTTCAGATTCATCTGTTGAGAGTTCTCTGTTTAGGTCTGTACCTCATTTTTTATTGGATTATTTGGTCTTTTGATTATCAATTTCTTGAGTTATTTGTACATTTTGGAGATCAGACCTCTGTCTGATGTGGGGTTGATGAAGATCTTTTCCCATTTTGTAAGCTGCAGTTTTGTCTTGTTGACCATGCCCTTTTCTGTTCAAGAGCATTTTATTGTCTATTTTTATAACAGTGTTCATGAGGGAAATTGTTCTATAATTCTTTTTCTTGGTTGAATTTTTGTGTGGTTTGGGTATCAGTGTGGTTGTATCTGAGTAAGATGAATTTCACAACATTTCTTCAGTTTCTATTTTATGGAATAATTTGAGGAGTGTCAGGATTAGCTTGTTTCAAAGTCTGTTAGCTTCATTATTTCTCTATGTAGATTTTGTTTGGATGACCTGTTCATTGATTACAGTGGCGTGTTGAAGTCTCCCAATTTTAATGTATCGGTTTCATTCTGTGATTTAAGACTGAGTCATGTTTCTTTTCCAAATGTGGATGCCTTTGTTTTCGGTACATATGTATTTGTATTTGAGATGTGATCTTTGTAGATTTTTTTCTTTGGTAAGTATAAATTTTCCTTCTCTGTCTCTTTGGATTAATTTTGGGTGGAAGTCTATTTTGATAGATATTATAATGGTTATGTCAGCTTGCTTCTTTGGTCCATTTGCTTGAAAAATATGTGTCCAACCCTTTACTCTGAGGTGATATCTATCTTTGATGTCAAGGTGTGCTTCTTGTATGCAGCAGAAGGATGGATCCTCCTTTCATATCCTTTCTACCACTCCATGTTTTTTCAATGGGGATTTGAGTCCATTGATTTTGAGAGACATTAATGACAAATGATCATTAATTTCTGTTATGTTTTCTGGTAATGCTGGTATTGGTGGCAGTGTGTATGTTTCCTTTTTTGAGGTTTACTGATTTGAGATTACTTATTTATTGTGCTTTCAAGAGTGTAGTTAACTTACTTATGAAAGGTTTTTCCTTCTAGTACCTTCTATAGGGGTGAATTTGTGCATAAAAATTGTTTGACATTGTCATGGAATATTTTGTTTTATCCATCTATGGTGATCAAATTTTGCTAGATATAGTACTCTGGGCTGCCATTTATGGTCTCTTGGAGTATGCAATTCATTCGACCTGGCTCTTCTGACATTTAGTCTCCATTGAAATGTTGGGTGTAATTCTAATAGATCTGCCTTTATATGGGCTTTTTCCTTGCACTTTTTACTACTCTTTCTTTATTCTGTATATTTAGTGTGTCGGTTATTATGTGGTGGGAGGGCTTTCTTTTCTGGTCCAACATTTTTGTTGTTTGGTAAGCTTCTTTTTATCTTTATGGACATGTACAACTTAAGGTTGGGAAATCTTTCTT
The DNA here is from genome assembly GCA_004026605.1 of Ondatra zibethicus. Classification (NCBI taxonomy): domain Eukaryota; kingdom Metazoa; phylum Chordata; class Mammalia; order Rodentia; family Cricetidae; genus Ondatra; species Ondatra zibethicus. The sequence continues at coordinate 104,403 of PVIU01003660.1, forward strand.
CTATGATTTCGTTAAAAATATTTTTTCTAGATGTTTGAGCTGGCATTCTTCTCTTTCTATTCCTATTTATCTTAGGTTTGGTCTTTTCATACTATGCCAGAGTTCCTGTATGCTTTGTGCCAGGTATATTTTTTTTATATAAACTGAATGGCCTAGTACTTCTGGCTTCTTATTAACTTTTATACCTTATATTAGCCCATAATTCTTATCTGTGTTAGCCACATGGATTGGTACCTTTTTCGGTGAGGCAGTCACATTTGATTGTTCTCTGTGCCTGAGTGATGACTGCAGAGTGATCTTTTCCCAGAATTCTTCTGTTCTCATGGCCTGCCTCTACTTCCTGCCTGGTTGTCCCACCTATACTTCCTCCCTGGCTACTGGCAAATCAGCATTTTATTAAAATTCAATTTCAGGGTACAGACCATTGTCCCACAGCACTCCCTCCCCTTTTTAAAATCAGGAACTCTGAATTAAGTCTTCTTTGGTTAACCTTTCTCCTAACCATTATCCATAACAACTTGTAACCAACATTCTAAAAAAGGGCAAACATCCATAATCCATTTTTTGGGAATGTGGGCATAGTTTTCCAGGCTACTTCCTGCTGATTGGGGGTGCTGATAATCTTATGAGGACCTAAAGAAAATTTAAAATTATGATCAAGTCCTGACTGGAATATCCTGTGAGGTTTGATTATCTCATCCAGCAGTCTTGAAACTGTTCCAGATGTAGAACTCAGAGGAAACTCGAACAGAGGTCCTCTGAAACGTTGGATCATCTGGGCCATATGCTCCTATTGGTGATTTTTACAGGGGGTCTTCTTTGATCAAACCTGATTTTTCTTAATCTAGATTGAATCCACAGCCTCTCATTTATTGTGGAAACAAAAGCAAAACCTCTTCTCCAAAGTACAAACCTTTTGACTTAAATTTTGAAGTTAAAGCAGTTTTAAAAATATATGTTGGATTAATCCAGCAGCATTTATAATCAAATATCTTTTAGAAGTTTTTGCTCCTTCCTCAGCCATCAAACAATTTAAAGACAACACAATAACGTATAGTATCCAGACTTTCTGTGTATTTTCCATCTTTATGAGGCTTTATTTTAACCTCTATTTCTTTTATTTTTATTTTTAATTTTTGGCTTTTTGAGACAGGGTTTCTTTGTGTAACTTTGGCTCTCCTGGAACTCACTCTGTTGATCAGGCTGTCCTTGAACTCACAGAGATCTGCCTACCTCTGCCTCTCAAATGTTGGGATTAAAGGTGTGTGCCACCTCACCCAACTACTCTCTTTATTTCTTTTTTTCTTTTAAGAACTTTATCTTTTTTCCTTTTCTCTCCCAAGCCCACATATATTTTTGAACACACTGTAAACCACTTAGAGGTTTTATTCATGTGAGTCTATCTTTACATTATATCTCTCTTTTTCTGACCACACGAGTCTTTAATTTGCTAAGCAATATCACTATGATTAAGCTGTGGCTTTGATGGCTTGATCCACCCCCATACCTTAGCCTTCTGGGAGTACAGCCTCATGAGAGAGGTATTGGCCAGAGCCATGTTTATTGCTGCAACTCTATGGCATTCAAAGGTCCCTGCCACCACCAGGAAGCATGCTGTTGGCTACTCATAAACACCATTTAAGTGTTTTGTGGTGAGGCCTCTTAAAAGAGCTGAAAGGTTTTTGCTTCCAAAGCTAAGTCAGGAAGCCTCTCTTAAATGAGATGTGATTGCCTCTAGCAAAAAGAGCAAACCCAAAAAAATTCCAAGCTAGCTACCAAGAAGCTATGCTTAACTCTATTCTTTTCAGTATAGAATTACTTCCCAAGCTCTCTCAGGCTTTATGTGGATGCAGTTGCCCCACGTTATGCACCATTTGTTGACCAAGGTTTCTCCCTTTCTCCCATCTAGCCTATCTTGTAGTCATTCAGTCCCCCAAAAAACTACACAGAGATCTACATTAATTAAAAACTTATTGGTCTAGTAGCTCAGGCTTCTTATTAACTCTTATACCTTATATTAGCCCATAATTCTTGTCTGTGTTAGCCACGTGGCTTGGTACCTTTTTTAGCGAGGCAGTCACATCTTGCTTGCTCTGTGTCTGGGTTTTGACTGCCGCTAGGTATTTTTTATAATTAACATTTTCTTTGACCCATGTATCAGTTTCTTCTAGTGTAACTTGTATTCCTGAGATTCTCTTTTTCATTTCTTTTATTCTATTGGTGACAATTGTATCTATAGTTCTTGTTTGTTTTCCAAGATATTCATCTCCAAAATTCCCTCAGATTGTGGTTTTTATTATTATTACTGTTATTGTTGTTGCCACTGTTTTTGCTTCTAATTTCATTTTCAGATCTTGAACAGATCTTTGTTTCTTTCACCTCTTCATTTTTCTTGGTTCTCTTTAAGGTATTTATTAGTTTCCTCTCATTTTTCTTCTGAATTTCTTTAAGGGTTTTATTCATTTCCTCTTTAAGGTCTTTAATCATCTTCATAAATTTGGTTTTAAGGTTATTTTCTTATGTTCAGCTTTGTTTTAATATTCAGAATTTGCTCTAGTAGGACAGTTTGACTCTGGTGGTTTCACAGTGCCTAGACTGTTGCTAACTGTGTTCTTATGCTGGTCTCTAGGCATCTGGGTTTGGGGTAATTTTAGGTGCCAATTTCTGAGTTTATATTTTTAGGATGAATGCTTTTTTCAATTGTATTTGTTTCATTTCTGATATTCTGCTCTGATGGCCTGTGGTTCTCATGAGTTCTCAGGTCTATTAGGGTATTTCTGCTGAGGTTTTGGCAGCCTGAAGGACCTCTGCAGTTTTGAATGCTGCATTACTTCTGGGTTCTAGGAACTGGCATGGCCTCAGGGGTTCCTGGCACTGGTATGGCCTTTGATCTAGCAGGGGTTTATGGTGTTTTAGGTACCAGCACAGCCTTTGGTATTCTGGATACTGGTGTGGCCTCTGGGATTCCAGGTGTTCTGGTAGAGCAAAGATAGGGTTTCTGGGGTCTGAGTATTGACTTGGCCTCTGGTAGAGCAGTAGATTTCTGGGGTCTGAGTATTAGCTTGATCTCTTGAAGAGCAGGCAGCTTCTACCAGAGTTGTGTGCCAGAGTGTTTTGAAAAGGGGAAGTAGTGCTGTTGTGGACACTGGGAAGGCTCTAAGGAGTGTTATTGGGCTGTATCCAGGGTCTTACAGATTTTCTGAGTGCAGGCTCTGGTAGATGCTAAAGCAAATATCATGTTGTTATTGTGACTGATATGTGTAAGAACGTGATATATAAAGTATAAATTCTCCAGAAGAAAATATGCTGCATCCTGCATTGTATGTGATTACATGTCATATAATGGCTCTGTTCTTTTGTCCTCATGTATGATGTACCCCATGTTGGGTGTTCAGGAACGAAACCCTTTAACTGAAGAACTGCAGTTATAATATCAACACTACAACTTTTCATTTGGTCCTATGTAGTTTTATTTACCTTGGGCCATACTGGAACTAGTCAACTCCAATTCCTCAAGGTAGTGTAACATAGCATTTCTCCGCTTTGAAGTCATTCCACATTCACTCTGCTTAGTCAAACTGAAATGTATTTACTAACATTGGTATTTAATCATACTGCATCTAAAAATGGAAGTAAATATTGTTTTTTTTTAAATAGGGCCATCATGTGTTGTACCACACTGCAGGTCACAGATACACCAAGATATTGTGAAAATACAGAACTAAAAACGTACAGAGGCCTAGCACTTGCATATAATTAGCAATGAACTTGGAAATCACACAACATTTATTCTTAGTGGGGTGCTTCAACTGCCAAAATTTCTGTATCCTGAATTCCCTATAATAGCCTTCTCCACTATTTGAATTTCTATATTCCACTTTAAAAAGAACTATAGGCAATTAAGGAATACCAAGAGGGAGAGAAATAAGCTTCTCACTGGAAGAACATACCAATAAGTTATCCAATATCAAATGGCCATTCCTGAAGACACACATATGAATAACATTATACAGACTGAGCAAGTTGTACTTAACAATGCATATGACATGTTAACACAATTTAGTAAAAAATGACGTCATGACATTGAAAAAAAGAAAGCAGGAGTAAATGGAAGGGTTTGGAGGGCAGAAAGGAATGGGGTTGACATAATTATAACCTCAAGATATAAAGAAAAAAATCACAAGAAGGGTATCTCAACTTCATCCCTTTTATTGCTAGCTAGTTAAAAACAAAAGTGCATTAAAATGTGGAAAAATGCTTTTGTTGCTTTTGTATTTATATAAAATTCTCAACATGCCATCTTTGAAACAAGGCTTTGCTTCATACGTATGCAAACTGCTGGCTCAGAAGCCCCTGGGTTCAGTTTAGAGAGCTATTGTCTTGGAGTTCTTAATCACTTTTGAACAATTACTTTTTTCGACAAGGCTCAATGTGTTCTACAGACAATCTGCTTTTGACATTTGCCAGAGAATAAGACACGATCATAAATGATTGGAAGCATTAATGTGGGAGACAAGAATTCTCAAGAAACTGGGAAAGGTTTAATTCAAAAATATTTATTAACTCCTTGGTAGGCAAGTAAATAGACAAGGCCTTTTCATTAGGGAGCCTCTGTTCTAGATAATGAGAATGACAATAAGCCAGGAAACTATAGATAATTTACTAAACATTCATAAACATGAGGGAGGGAGAAAAATAAAGGGGAAGAAAAGAGAAGGAGGAGCACTGTGCACTGAAGCAGAGATGAGGCTTGATTGAAGTCTAATTTTTATTATTTATTTATTTACAATAAGTGTGTATATAGTATCTTTTACGGGGGGAGGGGTAATGCACTTGTAGAGGCCAGAGCACAAACTGCAGGATTGGTTCTCTATTTCCATCATGTGAGGTCCATTGATGGAGTCCCTGTTATCATGCAGGAAGTACTGTTTAGTAGGAGAGGCAGCTTGCTGGTCCAAATAGTCTCTTGTTCCTAAAAGAAAATATATAGAGTTATTGTCCACCTCCTCAGTTCACTGTCAACTCTAAAAGCTCGTCACAGATGTATTAGAAGTTGAATTTCACACGTTATTTCATTTTATGCAAATGCTATATTGCTACCTTGCTTCAATAGTTCAGCATGTTGACCCAGAGGACAGAACAAACTTTATTAAGTTTATGTACTAAGTCAGTAGTAAGTTGCTTACTCTCTGGCTCCTCAGAAGATTGAATTGCTTTCTTTTCATCATAAACTTAATTGCGTTTATACAACCCTGGCATTCTTACTGTTCATAGGAAGAACTGAATTTAATAAAAATGTGTATCTATAATCAGAGGTTGAAATGTAGAATGTTAAAAATCCATTCACATTAGCAGTAATGTCATCACAAGTAGTTATTCTTTATTATCACTAGCACTTTCATCAAACACTAGTGCTCTGGGCTGGATAACCCCACTCTTGCTGCAATGGATTAAGCATGTATGGTCAGCACAATGCTTCACCATGGTTATTTTTATGTAGATTATATGCCCTCACTTCTGCAATCAATCTTCTTTATTATCTCAGGGTTATAATCCATTTCTGGTTTTGCTTAATGCTTAAAAAGCACCCCGTGATATTAGTTTACAAATCTTTATATTTTTTAACATCATCTCATCTGAATCTGCAGCAAAGTAAATTAATTTGCATTTTTATTTTCTAAATAAGTTATGCTCCTGCTATGAAGTACTTCCCAATGTCTGCTTTCCTGCCATCTGTTAGTAACTGGGCATGGTAGGAGGGAGGTTACTAAAGTCTAATAAGGTATGAATGCTAGTATTTCTTTAACATTCTGACACTTTTATGGGTGCAAAGGTACTAATATAATCACACAGCTTTTAAAATTTAATTTTAGCATCAAAATGTGTAGTGAAAAAAATCTATCTACTTTGTAAGAATTATTTTTGGAGTTTGTATTGAATAGTACACAACATTGTAAATTACTTTAATGCTTTCTTATTGTCATTTGATTCATATAATGAAATGCAGCAGAATTAGATTAGCACTATTCTTATGTTAGGTAGCAGTGTCTGTGCATCACAACCACAGCAGTTTCTGAGCAAGTCATGAGAGGCTGCACGCAGCAATGTATGTGGAAGAAGTCAGAACAAATTACATGGTACCTCACAGGCAAGGGTTGAGAATCTTCACAAACTCATCTCTAACATGTTTATATTTTCTTTACTAACATTATACATAATAGTTTTCTTTTGCTAAAGCTCTGGTAACAAACTTAGAGTAAATATAATAAAACATAAAGAATTAATAACATTTGAAATCAATATTACTAGTGAATCTACTTACACTTAGAATATCAAGGTTAAATGAGAGCAACAGTGAGTTGTTGATTTTATGCTGTTGTTAAGCTTGCTTCTTCCTACCTATTCATAGTTTTAACCCAGCCCCCCCAATTCAGAAAAATTCCTGGAAACCCTTAGGCCACTCAACCCAAAGAAACAGGTAGACTTATGGCAGAACCCTTTCCTCATCCTTCATTCCTCCAAATTTAACACCCCATTCTAACACCAAGTTCTGTAGTAAATCACCCACAGCACCTACCTCCTCCTGCTCCTTCAGTTCTAGTGGATCATATATGTCTTCCTCTCCAATGTCTCTCCCCAGACTCATTGCTTCACATAAACCTCCCAAATCTAGCAGGTACTCAATGGAATCCCCTAGGTGATTCTGTCCAGAGACATCATGATTTGAATAAAGAAGACTAGTGAACTGGAAAAATTTTTGGCCAATCAGATATCCAATAGAATACTAATATACAAAATACATGAAGAATTGAAAAAACTAGAGGTCAAGAAATCAAATAATCCAATCAAATGTGGGAACAGATTTAAACATAGAATTTTCAAAAGAGAAAACTCAAATGGATAAGAAACACCTAAAGAAATGTTGAAAATTCCCAGGCATCAGGAATATGCAAACCAAAATTACTTTGAGATTGACTCTTATACCTGTCAGAATGGCTAAGATCTTTTTTAAGTGACAGCTCATGCTGCTAAAGATGTGGATGTAGGAAAATATAAACCTGTACAATCACTATGGAAATCAGTGTGGTGGTTCCGCATGAAGATGCCAATTTATCTACCTTAAGATCCAGCTTTTCCCTCTTAGTCTTATAACCAAAGGACACTTCATCTTACTATAGACATGCTTGCTCAACTGTGGTCATTGATGCACTATTTATAATAGTCAGAACCTGGGAATGACCTAAATGTCTCTCAACAGAAGAATAGATTTTTTTAAAGGGGTACATTTATACAATGGAGTATTAGTCAAGTGTTTAAAAATTATATTATGAAATTCACAGGTAAATAAGTCAAACTAGAAAGAAAATTATCCCGAATGAGGTAATCCAAACCCTGAAAGACAAATATGGTATATATATATATTCACTTATATAAGAGATGTTAGCTGTTAAGTCAATAATAACCAAGTTTCAACCCTTAGAACCTCAAAGGTGAAATGTAATGTAAGTGACTAGGTGGGGCCAGATAGACCTCTTTAAAAATGGAAATAGAATAAACAGCTATGGATGGATGGGGTCAGAGACTAAAAAGGAAAGACCCAGTGGGAGAGAAGCATGGTACAAGGAAGAGGATCTAGGGAGAAACAGTTAAGATTAAGGGTCATTTGATGGGCAGTAGGAAAATATAATACAATTGAAACTTTCTAAAAGAATACTACTTACTTTGTAGGAAGTTAAGACCTACCAGGCTGAGAAAATCCTACCTGGAGTCTGCCTGATGCTGTGAGAGGTCCTGACTGTGTCTAGCCAATGATGGATGATGTGATGCTGCCTAAGAGTCCCAATAAGGAATGGCGAAGCCATGTCAACGGATTGGATCCGAACGTCTGGATGCTGAGAGGGTATATACATTCTTCCCCTACTGTTAAATAAACAATTCTTCTGTGTACCTTCTAATTGACTCCCAGCATCTGAGATGTTGACACTGTGCTTTCTCACCCCCTCCAGGGAAGAAGACATTGGGTCCAGCAACATTGGAGGACATTAGGGCCCAGCAACATCTAGCATCCCGATCAGGAACTTCTAACATAGGTTTTGAACTTACCTGGTCAGAATCCATTTTTTTTTTCAGTAGAGCTGTAATTTTTGAGTTTTGCTTAGAACAGGTTCTAGACACCTCCCTCTCTTCACCTGAAATGCTGGACGGCTCCCCCAACAGGGTGTGTTTTCGGTGAAAAGATCCCTCAGTCCCTTTGGCAGGTAAGGGTTGGGACCCCTATTCTTATCCTCTTTTGAGTTGTCTGTCAGGTTTATCTGCTCATCTGGTTACAAAGACACATTTTTGTTTTCTGTTACACAATTTCCCACCCCGTTGTATGTTGTTTTCCTCTACAGAATGGGTAGCCTCTCCTTCACCTCCGCCCCTTCCTTGTCTGATCTGTCTACTCTACATCTGAGGAAGGGGAGACCTCTGAGAGGCCTGCTTGGAGAGTGCAGCCACAGTTAAGACTGAATGTGCTGCTTCCTAGTTGGCTACATTCAGGCCGTGGGAAGCCACACCTCTGCCGTGGTTCTTAGAGCAGCAGACAGAGTTGAGGTATGGAGGCCCCCGTTGGTTGTACAAAAGGTCCAGACAGATTGTGGAGGATTAGCCCGTGCGGAAGCACTCAGACTAGCACTGCTCGTCCTAATGCTGCCACACTGGCCTGGTTGGCTGTGGGGGCAAGTGTGGCCTGGTTGGCTGTGGGGGCAAGTGTGGCCTGGTGGGTCCTCAGTTTTGAACCCCACAGCCTGCAAGGCCTGCCATTACTGAGTACAACTTGCACTGCCACCTATGACCCATGCTCATTTCTTCGCTGACTCAGACAAAGTCAGTTGTCAACAGCAGCTTTTGTGAGCCCAGCGGCCATTTGGAGGACTGGATGCTACTCTGCTCCTACACGTGGGCAGCTACCTTGGCAAGCCTGGACCACCAATGGGGCCAAAGGGAAGAACGGTGATTATGAAACAGACCTGAGGAAGTCCCATAGCAACAAAAGATGTGTTCACTGTTGCAAAGTCAGTTGATTTAAGGATAAATACAAAAATATCAGAGCTAAACTTGTTCAAGGTGTTACCAATAACACAAATAAAGAGGCTGGGAATGGCACTACTATTACTACTGTTTTTGCAGGTTCTATTGCCAAGGAGGGTTTTGAGAAGATCAGCAAATGGACTAATCCAGTAGAAACCTGGAGGTGTGATATTGTCACTTGAATATGTAATAGCTGACAGGACCTTGGCCATCACCTCCTCAGACTCCCAACCTATAACCACATTCCTTGGGCTGACTCCTGTTTCTTCTATCTGGAACAGCACTCACTGACGCCAAAAACCCTGGAGTCTCTCAGGCTGAGTAGTCTGTTAGCACCCCAGTCTCCATAGCAACCTTCCCTACCCCAAAGCCCAGCACGCTGTTCCAGATTCTGAGCCCACCTGCCAATTCTTCCTTCCTTGCCAGCCCTCATCCAAACTTGTGCTTCTCCCAAGTTTAAGTTTATTTTTATGGCCACACCCAAAAGTAAGAATAATAGCCCCTTGCCACCTAGCTCCTCAGCAACCATTGCAACTTCATCCAGTGTATACAATGTTGTGCCTCTTTTCCAATCTTAAATATGTTCATGTAACAATAGATACCTGTTCCTTCATTGTTTGTGTCCTCTTCCTTTCTTGGGGGTAAATTAATCAATGCTATCAAGGCCCTTATGTCAGCCATGATAGTTATGGGGGTACCTTGGGCACTTAAGGCTGATAATTACCCTGCCTATGCCTCTCAACAATTCAATGTCTTTCTGTGGTATTGGAAGACGTTCCATACCACTAACACTCCCTACAATCCACAGGAAGAAGCCATTGTGGAGAAGGCCAATAGAGCTCTTCAGGAGCTGTTGGCCAGGACTGTCTCACCAGAAGCTAGGAGAGATCCTCCCTACCTGGCCTTAACAGATGTCTTTTTTCATATGAACTTTCTCAGTTATGATAAGAGGCTCAGCCCAGCTTACAAGAACTTACAACTCCTGCCCCCCAGTGAGATGGAGAGTTACTATCTCTCTCTGATGGCAGCTGTCAGTCCCCCTGTTAATTCATGGGAGAGGGTATGCCTATGTTTTTTCTACTTCCTAGCCCCCCCTCTCTGGCATCTCTCAAGGAATGAATGCTCTTGGAGGGATGGTAGTCAACAACAGGTAAGAGCTTGTTTGGCAAGCCAATCTATGACAGGTGTAGTACAGTGGGTGTGCCCTCCTGAGGTTGGGCCAACAAGGTCTCAGCAAAGAACTCTGGATCCTTCTGAGAACCAATGTAATAAATAAAAGAGGGGGGATACATGGGAATTTAAGGCCTACCGGACTGAGAGGGGTCTGCCTGATGCTGTCAGAAGTCCTGATCATATCTAGCCAATGAGGGGCAACACTATGCTGCCTGAAGGCCTAGCAACAGGCACTGTCAGAAGTCCTGCTTGTGCTTAGCCAATGAGGGATGACCAAAAGATGTCAATGGATCAAAATGCCTGGGTTGGGTTAGAGAAGGGTATATAAAAGTTTTTCCTCATTGTTAAATAAATGAATCTGCTGTATGCCTTCTACCTAACTCCTAGTATCAACACTGCATTTTCTTATCCCCTCCCCCAAGGAGGACATTAGGTTACAGCAACAATATCTGAAGACAGTATAACTGAAATTGACAAATAGTGCGGAAAACAGATCCCAACCAGCCATTCTTGGTCACCAAATGAAACTTCCAAGACTGGAATTAAGTTACCGGGATCTCATTTGTACATGTATGTGTGTTTAGTGATGATCACTCAGAAGTGGATAACCTATCAAGGGGTCTCATTTATGGACAAGACTAAGTCTCCATCTCCTAAAATCCATCTATTACCTGAAGCATTTCATCTAGGGTTGGGAACTGATGGGAAATAGTAGTTATGTTTTTCAACGTGCCAGTAAGAAGCATTGTGTCTTATCACTATAGTATGGCAAATGTCTGGGGCTACTATATAGAAGGCCAAGTAAATCTAGGGTCACCATATATGTGAAAGCATGTTGTTTTCAATAATACTTAATTACAAGAGGAATATTCAAGTTCTAGGAAAATTTATGTTTGTGAGCACACCTACATGTATGTAAATGTATCGTGTTGTTTGAAGTTTTCTGTCCTGCCCGGTTCCCACAGTCATTAAGTTCCAAAGAAATCATACAGAGGTCTACATTAACTATAAGCTGATTGTCCCATTACCTCAGGCTTCTTATTAACTCTTATAACTTATATTAGCCCATTATTTTTATCTATATTAGCCACATGGCTCGGTACCTATTTCAGCAAGGCAGTTTCATCTTTCTTCTTCTGTGTCTGGGCCAGGACTGCAGAGGAATGGGCTTTCCTCTGCCCAGAATTCTCCTGTTCTCTTTGACCTGCCTCTACTTCCTGTCTGGTTGTCCCACCTATACTTCCTGCCTGGCTACTGGCCAATCAGCATTTATTTAAAATATAATTGACAGAATACAGACCACTATCACACACCAGTATTGTGTGTGTAGAAGAACCTACCAAAGTTAGAAAAGGGTATTGGATTACCTGAAACTGGAGTTACACGGGCTTATGATTCACCATGTGGGTACAGAAACCTAAACTCAAGTCATTGCAAGGAGAACATTTCTAAGTTAAAGTGACCGGATTTTTTTTTCCTTCTGAGGAGGGGAATTCTGTGCCCTAAGTACCACTGTGTATAGCTCTATTCTGTTGCTACTAATTTCAGAAAAAAGACAATAAATTTATACATGAGCTTCAGGTAATTTATCATTTTAAGTATTACATTTTTAATTTGTGAAGCTTTTTCAAATGTATTTAAAATCTTTTTGTTCTCTTATTTTGAAAACAGAGTTTGTTGTCTCATAATATGTCATGATTATGGTTTTCTCTCCATCTACTCCACCCAGCTCCTCCATGACTTCCTCTCTGAACCAAATCTACCTCCTTTATATTTCTCACTAGAAAACAAATAGGCTTGTAAGGAATAATAATGAAATAATATACAGTAAGGTAAAATGAAAACTATAACATTGGACTTGGAAAAAACAAACAAATAATCAAACAAACAGGAGAAAAGAGCACAAGAAAGTCATAATAAATAGAGACGCACTAGTTTGCACAGTCAGGAATCCATAAAAGCACTAAACTTTAAGGTAAAATACATATGCAAAGGACCTGTATGGTAAAAAGAGAGAAGAGAAAAAATAAAATAAAAATAAAAATTAAAAAGTAAGATTGAAAACAGCAAAAATAGAAAGAGACATACAAATAAACAAAGATAAAGAATAACCCTAACATGCAATTATGAGAAAAGCAATGCCTTTGAGTTCATTTTCTGTTAGCCATCTAATGTTGAACATGTACCATACTCGTGAGTGTAGTGGATGTTAAGCCATAAAGAGAAAGTTAGGAAGGAGAACTGAGATAAGATCTTCTGAGTTAGAATTTAGAGAGTATGAGTTTCATGATGAATATCTTACTTCTCTAAAATAAAAACATCCTTCATCATGAAGATACAAAATATTTAGGCTTTCAACATATAAGCATAAGTAATAATTTTTTACTCAACATCCACACACACAACCAGTGGCCAGATATTTTTAATTTCACTGTATTTACTGAAGAAATTTATTGACTATTTAAACTAGTTAAAACACTATATACTTGTAAGTTTGTTGGTTCACAGCATCAAGACTACTCTAAGAAAACCTGGACTCTATAGTGTAATACCATAAAAAGCCCATGTCAGTGTAAAGCAACAATTTAAAGGCACTCTAAGAATAACTTTTAAAAATATTCTATGCAAGAATATATGCAATTTTAGAACTATATGAAATGTATTATTTTTTCTAAGAAAGGTATTCTGAATGAATGTTTATTCTCAGAGATACTGGCCAACATTTATTATTACTGAAATATAGGTTGTACAGGAACTGATGGAAACAGATGCAGAGATCCACAACCAAACATTAGGTAGAGCTCAGGGAATTCTGTGGAAGAATTGTAGGTTCTAGACACATCAAGGACACTACAGGCAAACCCACAGAATCAACTAACCTGTGCTCAGAGAACTTCACAGAGACTGAACTGACAACCAGGGAACCCGCATGGGGATTGACCTAGGCATTATACATATAAATTACAATTGTGTAGCTTGGTCTTGTGGGACTCCTAGCAATGGGAATAGGGGGCTGTCTCTGACTCTTTTTCCTGCTTTTGGGACACTATTACTCATACTGGGTTGCCTTTTCCAGCCTTAATACGAGTGGGCGTGCTTAGTCTTACTGAACCTTAATATGCCATGCTAACATCCATGTGAGGTCTGCCCCCTTATGAAGGAAAAGGAGGAGGCATAAATGTGGGGTAATGTGGGGTAAGAGAAGGTGTGTGTGAGGGATGTAGTGTAGAAGAGGGAGGGGAATCTGTACTAAAGATATAATAATAATAATAATAATAATAATAATAATAATAATAATAAATCATTAAAAAAGAAAAGTCAAAATTTTAAAGTGACAAAGTCAAATTAGAAGACAGAGAAAGAAAATGGATGTTAAGTTATGAAGGAAAGTGAAATAAACAAGAAGAGAAAACTGAAGTCAAAGGCCCCAAATGAATAAATTCACATAAATAGTAAACCAAACCTCAAACTTTTGCAAACAAAACATCAGGGAAAAAAATCATGGTGTTGAAGTGTAGCAAATGCACAGTGTTGAAGTCCCAACAATCACCAGTGTCCCAATCCAATCCAACCACAAACCACAAAAATCAAGAAATCAAAAACAAATCAAAACAAAAAAATAAGTAGAAAGTTTTTATTTATTTATTTTCTGTGATTGACTGAAAGTAAGCATACCAAGGAATTGGAAGCATGGTATGACTTCGCAGACACCTTCCTTACCAAAACAGGCAGGAAGATGAATGAGTCATAGATGACAGCGTAAAAAGCAAAGGATATCTACATGAAGAAAAGTCTTACAGCAAGCTTTCATGTATGTCAGCAGCATGTTTTTCCTGGTAACTTTATACATGGTCAAGTCACTGGTACGCATGTAATAAAGCCAGAATCAATGCCACATTCCCTGTCTTTTCTGAGTAATGTTGATATTTCCTTGGAATAATTCAGGTGCATATAAAGATAGATTTTCTACTTTATTTGAAGAAAGAAAATACTAAATATCACTTTACTGGCTTTCCAATTATACTTAGGGGAGTTTTAAATAAAGTGAGCGCTGAGAACCCTCTCTGGATTTTGAACTTTTAGTAGCTTATTCAATCAATTGTTAGAAAAAAAATGATTGAATGCATACTGAAGATTAATAGCCAAAGAAAATATTATAGACATAGGTAAAGTAATAGTGTTTGCTCACAAAGGTTCCCAGACCAACCGTGTCAACATAAAATGAAATCTATACTAGAGTTAATTACAGTAATGATGGGGAAGGAAGCCACCCACACTAACTAGAAAACTGGGGAATCTTAACTTTCAGGTATTAGTAGTAAAATTCAACACCTTAATTACATGACTGAAATGTCTTATGATGAGGATTTAGTGATTCTATTACATTGCCATGAATTTTTGCAACCACATTTCGCCATTCTATGATAAGTTCCAATAGTTTTTCCTAAAATTTCAATGCTGATGGACATCCATATAGTGTAATCTCTCAAGAGATATGTCCAAAATATGGCTCACAGGCCATGTGCAGCCAATGAGAGCTATGAGAGGAATCAATGCAGAATAATAAGCCTGTTTAAAACATTTTGGGAATATTTTCATAAGTCACTTCTCTCGTTCTCAGGCACGAGTTTCATAGATAATGTGGGGTAATCATATCAAAATATTGGCCTCACCTGTTTGTTGTAGGATATTAGTAAACTATGTGAGGATGTATTGCTGTGACTGTTGTAAAAAAAAAAACAGCTAATAGGCAGGAGGTATAGGTAGGACTTCCAGGAAAAGGAGGAGAAATATAGGCTTGCAGAAGACACCAGGAGACACGCAGAAGAAACAGGAGGTGCAAGAATGAAGAAAGGTAACGACGTGTAATACAACTTAGATTAATATAAATGGATTGATTTAAGTTATAAGAACTAGTTAGGAATAAGCATAAGCTAATGGTCAAGGTTTCATAGTTAATAAGTCTCCATGTCATTATTTCAGAGCTGGCTAGTGGGACATGAAAAGAATCATTACACCTGATAGCTTCAATTATTCATATCTTAAATAACTACAGGATTAACATATTATATAAATTACTTTTACTTATGGGCATACTTAGCCAACAATTATATTCACGTATTATGAGTGAGGCTGGTCCTTGACTTTAAAAATTGTTTTGAGAGCCTTTTGCCTACATTGATCTCTTTTTCTCCCTGTGTGTTAACATATGTGTGCTGGGAGTGTGCTTGTTCTGTGTCACATGTGTATGTGTGTGTGCATGTATGTGTGTGTGTATATTCTACTATTTCTTATAGAGAAGGAAACCTTGGTCACTTGTTGCTGTATTCAAAGTATTATGACTCTCCTGAGCTTCTGGGAGAATGCATCTTTTTGTATTTGGAGACTTCAGGCCACATTCCTATGGAGGTCCAAAAATGTGAGCCTATTTCTACCTTGTCTGAAGGTCAGAGAGTTTGAGTTTGCTCAAATTGTTGACAACAACTATGCCTAAACATCCTGACCTAGGATGTGGTTACTGGATCTTTTTGACATTAAGATGACCAACACTTGTAGATCCACTCCACCCTGACTAAAGGTCAGGATATTAAAGCTTATTTCTGCTCCTTCTTTGAAATAGGAGGTTTGACTTTGGAAGTGGCTTCCCTCAGGATACTTGATCTAGAGTGGCTTCATTGACTAAACAACAGAATGCAAATGACTTGACAGCTCAAGGTATTGAAGCAAATAACTCTTCTAGTTGTGTTTTGTATCATGTTAAAGCAGTCTTTTGTCTTCTTCCCCCTGCTGTATTGGTATATAAAAGTGTACGGAAAATTAAACATGGGTGGATTTCAGCATACACTGGAACTCCCTTCTGGTACTAACCTATGTGTTCTGTTTTACTATTTTCTCTTGCATCTTCATTCTTTTCACTACTTTTCTAATCCCTATACTCCTACCATGGTAAGTGGATTTTTTTTTGTTTTTGTTTTTGTTTTTTTGTTGTTGTTGTTTTGTTTTTTGTCAGAGATGGTCTTAACACATTTACATATTTGGGGAAGCTTTTTATTTTAAAACCCCATGTTGTGGTTAGGATCTCTAATGTCCTCTAAGAGGCTGCATGCTCACAACTATTTTTTCTAGTCTGTGGGGCTGCTCAGATGTAGAACTCTAAGTAGATCACCCCTACTACATAGAAATTACATCAGGGGATTATGCTCCTGGGAATGATGTGGGGAAGAAGCCCTTTCCTATCTGTCTATTTGCTTCCCAGCTTCCCTGGCACATGCTGTGATAGGTTACAGTGAGTTATCCCTGTCGCAAAGCAAAAGGATCAGATAGCCAAGCCTTCAGTCTTTGGCATTATGGTCCAAAATTAACCTTTTACTTTAAACAGATTTTCTCAAGAATTGTGTCCCAGCAATAGAACGTTAGCACTACATACAGGAAATGACTGAATTGTAGCCATTATTCTGCTTATGAAACTAATGTGAGATCTCTGACAACGCAAAAATCCCAATCAAGGCAAATCACAAGCCAAATTAAAAAATATCCAGGTTTAATGTGATCCCTGCACTCTTAGGTGGCCCCGAGGGGAAACAGGGAAGCTGCAAACACGACCACCATGGTGATGGGGGGACAACCATGAGACCACCAGGAAACTTTCCTGGGAAGCTGTCTTGACCCTCCTCTGGTGAGGGGTCAAGGTTTGGAGGGCACAGGGACCGGGCCTAAAAAGATGGAGGCCAGAGATCAGGGCTTACACAGTGTTTACTCTCCCACAAGAATACAGTCTGACACTGATCATACATACCTCTAAAATAAATCTTTGAGACAAGACTGAGCCAAGATGTCCTGCTTTGTGATATTCAAAAAAATAACATTAATATCTTATGTGGCTCCATGCTACTCAGTTTTGTAATCAAAGATAAAATGCTTAAATAAAATTCAAGTACTAATACCTAGGTTTTATAGTTAAACCATGATTTTCTAGCACAGAATTATGTCTACAGTACACATCTTTCATAGGAGCTCAAATAAGGATCAGGCAACCATATGATAAATTTTCCACTTTCTGAGAAAGAGATATTTCATAGAGTGCTGTAACTGAAGATGGTAGAAAAAAATGAATGAATTCAGTAGATAAAATTCATATTCATGCTGTAACAACTAAAGAACAGCATGATACTTTTTAGTTATGCTGTACAAAACTAAGAGGTTATCATACACTTACAAAATCAATTTGTTATAAAGTTGGTATTATCCTATTTGATGATGATACAATGATTATTTTCATCCATGACTTAATTTTATTAATATGGGTCTATTAGTCAAAGATTTCCAGGAATGAAGAAAATGGTGAGAAATGGGAAATAAGTGAATGAGAGGGAAAAAAGGAGTTTAAGCAGATACTGAGATGATCTGAGGCCCGGGACAAATTGCTGTTGAGGATTAGGAGAGGCACATGTGTAATTAGTCATTCCATGTGCCCACAGGAGCTATGGAGAACCTTCAGCTGTCAGGAGAAAGGTTGTGGTGAAGATGTGACAATACAGGACAACTGCAATGGAACTCACCTGAGTCCTCAGGACTATTGGAATGCAAAATGTTTCTACCGTGTGTCACAAATACTCACTTCATTTTTTGAAGGCAATTGAAAATTTTCAGTGTTCTTTTTACCTGGAATCCACAGTGCTTTGAAACTGATGTCCAGACTGGCAACAAAAGCAAATGTCCTTAAAGGTGTTCTGATGTGCCCCCTTCATCAAATATTTTAGATTTTGTTCTATTGTTTATTATATGAGTGCAAGTCTATGTGTGTACTTGAGCATACTTTGTCAAATGCACAGAGGTCAGAGGACAACTTTTCAGTCTATTCTCTCATCCTACAATGTGGATGCTAAGGATTGCTCTAAGGATCTCAGGCTAGGCAGCAAGAACCTTTACACATTGAGCCATCTCAATATCACTCATAAATTACTTTTGTCTGACCCATACGGGTTTTATGTATGCAAATTATTACTAGATAGACGATCTCATGCTCTTAGCAAGCATAAATGTTGAGACCTAATTTATTTTCAATTTTTATATCATCTTGTCCCTCACATCAAAGCTTCACTTGTTTTGGTCCCAGGCAGAGGAATCCTGCCTAAGCAGAAAGGCTGAGACCCTATTATGATATGACAAATTTAAGAGACACATATTTGACTGTATAATTCTAGAGCAAAACTCTTACCAAAATTCAAGCATTTGTTGCTTTCTGCACATTGTACAGAATTGATTACACTGATTGTGGTACCACCAAGAGTTTATGTAGTCTTCCAGTGGTTTATAGAGATCAACCTGCATAGGATGTTAACTCAGGCTTAGGTCTTTTAAAGGAAGTGGTCATAATTGCAAATATATCTCCATCATGAACCAGAAAGCTTCAATAGAACATGCCTGTTTGTGTCCCTGAATTTAAGAAATCCATGGAGTTTATATCATATTTGAAATTTCTTGCTGTATTGCATGCAAGGTGAGGAAGCATGTTTTGTTGACCTCAGCTCTTGCAGCTTCCACTTTCTTCATGATTCAGTAAAACTTTTGAAAAGTGCCAATGCTACCCTAAAGACTTTTCCATTGCTCATACACATCTCTACTCATCATAATTTACCAGATAATGGAACCATCTGAGGCTTGGAGGAAACTGGAATTGCATAGCTGAAAGTTGAGAGAAATTCCAGGTCGATCGTATACAAAAGTTATGTTTCAATCTCTTCCTGCCCTGTATCTGAGGAAACTGATGAAATTTAGTCCAGACTTGGAAATGCCACATTTAGCAAGAGATTGTGCTAAACTCCTGTGTATTGCTAGCTTTGCCTTCTCCATATAGAGCACATGTGTCCTTCCTAAAGCTACTCTGAAATTGGCTCATTCTCAACTTCACTTATTTTAGTAAGGTTTGTATGAGTTGGCAGATGGAAGGAAACAATGAGGCAGTACTGAATGTGTCCAGGGATGCCATGTGCTAGCAATTAAACTACACTCTTCAGTTTAGGCAGATTTGCGGAAAACAGTTTAAACAGTTTCTAGACAACTTTGATGCCATAACACTTAAGATGTACAGGAGGAATTAAGACATCTCAGCATATAAAGTATTCCAGGAGGATGTGATAAATTTCTGTGATAATGTAGGATTCTTATTGTTGTAGAGATTCGATGGTATTAAAAACACTGAAAAAATTAAAGTTTTAAAATAATAACATTAGTAAAGCATGTGGGTAAACATCAGTCTAACCAGGCTCAATATTCAATACATCTCACATATTAAATATTAATATTTTATAAACACACACATACAATCCTTACTACATTTATGAGGTTGATGTAAAGGAAATCATTGATCGGTGCAATATACCTGGTAAGAAAAAGGGTCTAGAGTGAAAACTATTTTTTTATCATTAAAATGTGTCTCTTAAATTAGAGTGCCAAGTTCAAATACAAAGTATTAATTCAATGAAAATTTTATTGCACGTTGCATAATATTCAAGAAAGACGGTGCAAAATATAGCATAGTATCTTATAAAAGTCTGGTGGGAATATTATGAGCTAAGCAAACACAATGTGCATTTACTTTCTGTACGATAAGAAGAGCTTTTGTAACAAGAGTGACAAAGACATTAGTGACTAGCAACTAATCATTCTAAATCTATTGTCAGACCCATGAGCCATCCACAGGTAAGGTAGCTTCATTGTTCTTCAAATTGTGCTTTTTTAAAAGCAATACTTGGATAGTAAAAGCAATTCCTAGCTATTGTAATGATTGTGATATAGTTTCTTTATACTAAAACAACACAGTGGTTCCTGTTATTGCTGAGAAAATTTGAAAGTATTTTGTGAGGAGATATATTGCCTTCTGACCATAAATTTAGTTAGTGTGGATTTCAAAAGACTTTAAGTAAAATGAAATCTCCATTCTGTTATAGCAGAGCTTAATCAGCCTGACAAGTTAAAGCAGACATTCCTCAAAGACAAATGTTATTTTGACAAATCCATATTAAGGTCCAAGATTCTCTTAATAAGCAGAAAGAATTTTCAGTCCCTAATGAATGTACAGATAATTAATACCTGAGTTAAGAAAGCATTGGGAATTACTAGGAGTGCCTTAATTGGTCCATCTTACTTGCCTGTGGGCTCTTCTGTTGTGGGAATGCTAGCTTTCAGCAAATTCTCAGCATGTTTCACATTTCTGAAGCCACCTTTATCATTTGGGACCCTAAGGGGAAAATGAATTGTAATGAAGCTTTCATCCTCCTTTATGAAGAACGGTAAGTGTTTTCATAGCGTGAAAGAGAGAGCTGCCTAGAAAGGCTGGGATCAATCACAAGCTAAAGGCAAATAAGTACACATGTATCTTTAGGGGTCCATTTATACATATGACCTACTTCTTTCAAGGAAAATGTATTAGGTGGATGTATGTTTTAGTATAAAAGAGTGACAAGAAAGCAGTTCACAGAATCAATGGGGAAACAAAAGGAGAGATGCTGAACCAGTTTCAAACCATACATCTCATATATGGCTTTTTATCACTTTCACAGGATTCTGGGAGGAAACCACTGAACGCTAATTTCACCTCCAAGGTGTGCTTCTCAGTGCCTACTTTAAATGAGACTACAGGGGTCATTATGAAAAATATCAGTATCTCTTAGATGAAGACATGTATATGGTGATACTTCAGCTGGACAACCACAAACATAGAAATAACTATGATGCAGGCGGTCCAGATCTATATGCCTGTCAATGAATCATTAAACACGTATCCCCAGTTGTCAATTTATCCAATTTAGTCTGACTGATCATCTTTGCTTAATAAGTGGACAAGCAAGCTAGTGTGTTGAATTTTCAAGCACAATAATTTAATTTACAAAAGTAAATATGTAATTGCTTTTGAGGAAATGTTAATCTTTAGGACACTTTTGTATGGATTTGTGTGATCTTCCACTTGTTTTCATTTAAGTGATAATATCCTTTTACAGAACACATTTTTACAAATTTCACTCAGTATTGTCTGCCTTGTTTCCTTTGTTCATGTATGAATATGCATATTTTTTGTGCAAAGTCACATCATACAGATGCTAAATTCATGCAAAGGACTTAGTTTTGCTTTGCTTGTTGTCGTTAGAGATACCAAGTTCAGAGAGAAATATTTTAAATCTCTGAAGGCAGAGAAAAAAAATGAACAGTACTATTTTTTTTTCTGATAATTTTTAACACATGGATACTTACACAGGCGCGTACACATTGACGGGAGCCCTAGCATTTCTGTATGCAGAGACAGTAATGCCAGAACGAGTGGAAAGTGGAGTCCTGCTGTCATTAAGAGTACTTGAATCTCTAATTCTGAATGAGTTATCTGAGTGCTGCCAGTGTGAATAAAGAAAAATTCTTGTCAATCTGGTTCTTAATTGGATATACTCCAGTCTATTTGTAATCTCTAGAGAAAAGCCCTCTCAGATACTGGGCCTGAACCATTTATAATTAAGATACTGCTCTTCAAGATTTGCTTTCATTTATGAAGGGGGGGCATTTTTTTTCTACTGCTGCGAATGAAAACCAGAATTTCATGCAAGCTAGCCAAGCCCTGCACCATTATGATGCATCCTTCAACTAGGTTACTTGAACTTTCTTGTGATTGCATTTCATTATCATGCAGTACATGCAGCAACATGTGCATAAGGTGAATTTATGGAGTTATTGTTAGGGAAAACTATCTTAAATTCCTGGTACAATTATATCCTTTAATTTTATCTGAGGAGGATGAGTTCTTTGTTTCAGTATACTCATGATTAAGAGTGACATTTTATCACGACATGATTTAGATAGGAATCTAGATAGGTCTTCTGGTATGAGATGTGATAATATATTATGAATTTGTATGTAAATTTGTCTTTAAACAATCAAATGGTTATAGCGATGGTTAAGAGGCAGCCTTAGAATTTGAGAAAGAACTGTATATAAAGGTATTAAGATATTCCTTTTAAAAATGGAAATAATATAAGATGTAATTCTCAACATTCATATGGCCTGCTGCTAATAACTTGTAGGTTGATAGTGGAGCACTGCCCTCTCTCCCCCATGCTCCGAGAACCCAATGGTCTTTCTGTTCAGGTTCCTGGGAAGCCCAACAAGGGTCAGTATGAAGTTGAACAAATAGCAGATATTTTGATGTGATTATTTCTCAAGGTTCCAGTTTGAAAGGGACCGGTCGGACAGCTAAGACAGTAGAGACTTGCTATTATATCTCCATGCCTATGGCAAGCAGCAGGCTCCAACTCCGGTCCAGTAGCTTCCAGAGTCAAAACACACAAAAAGTCTTGCTTGTGATGTCTTACCGACACACCTCTTGTCAAATCTCTCTAATTAGTAACATAATAATGCAAACACAATGTTCTCACATATGGAAACTTGAAGAAAGAGATGACCATTCCCCACACTGTAGGCAAACCTTGCTCACTTTACAGTATTAAAGCCATTCCTAACTCTTATCAGAAACAAAATAAAGGGAAAAACTATGATTTAGAAAGAATGTAGCAAGTCAATATAAAAAATTCAGCACAGTGAAATAAAGCATGTATCTCTAATATCAAGACATTTTATAAGATTCAAGGAAAATATATAAATTCATCCTTGGCTTCCCTTGTGTATTTTATTTTTCATAGTGCTTAACATTACCAAGAGACTGATAATTTGCTGAGATCTCAAACAAATATTGACACATATAAATCTCAAAATGACTTGTGTGACAAGCTACTTTTCTAGTTTTTTACTTTGAAGAAAAGTACATAAACAACCCAGAACATGACTTATATGAAAAATCAGTAAAGAAGGCCAGGGCTGAGATAGCATATGATAAAAATAAGAGCTTAAACTCAGGAAGGAAGATTTTGTCATGGTTATGTCAGATGTGCAAGAAAACTTCCGATTTAAAAAGTGAGGAGCATAACATAATGAGAATTGTGCAGACAAACACACAGAAGCATAACATTGTAATATGAAAAGAGCCTTAAAAGTACCTTATAATTGCTAATAAGTCATAGATATGTGACTTATAATATTAAATATTTGTGCGTGTGTGTGAACATTTTCATTTCAGTGTTCATTTTTAGGAGCTCATGTGTATTTATATAACTACAGGTGAAGACCAGAGGTCAGTGTTAGGTTTCTTCCTATTCTATTATCCACTTAATATTTGGTACAGTGTTTCTCAGTGAACCTGTGGCTCTCTCATTTGGGTAGACTGACTGGGCAACAGAGCCTAGTGCATTTTCTTATCTCCATCTTCACAGCACTTAGATTTAGGACTCTACCTCCACACCTACCATTTGTTTTACATGGGGTCTTGGGTTCAAAACCTAGGTGCTTATTTGGCAAGAATTTTAATTCCTAAATATTTCTGGCTCCCTAATCTTTTATTTTATTTATTTATTTATTTGGTTTTTGGAAGTAGGGTTTCTCTATAGCAGCTTTGGGATCTGTCCTGAAACTAGCTTTTTTAGACCAGGCTGGACTCGAACTCACAGAGATCCACCTGCATCTGTCTCCTGAGTGCTGGTATTAAAGGCATGTACCACCACCGTCCAGCTACTATTATAAATCTTAATGCTAGAGAAGGAATCCTAAAGCAGAACCACATAAAGTATTATAGAAAAAAGAGAAAAAAATTTGAAGAAAAGAAATTTAATAAAAGTACTTAGCATAGGCTTTTTTAAGTTTATGATGCTGACGATGATGATAAAATGATAACTGTCCATAAGTTAATAGTAATTATTGATGTTCATAGTGTTCCATGTCTCGAAGCTATTTAATGTTCAAAACTTATTAACCTTTTGAACTCTATTAAAGAAGTGCTGTTATCAGCATTTTGCAAAAGCAGAAGAAGGAGTATAGGGAGGCTTTTTGAACTGAGACTCACATGTCCAAACCCATCCATCATTTGCTTGAGTCCTTTGCTCTAATGGCCTCTCTCCCACAGTCTACTGATGAAGAGACAGCTGGATGTTAGTAAAGCAAGTGTTCTTCTGAAGTAATTAGAAATGTCTCCTGCATCCATAAGAAATGTACAAATATGACAAAATACTACAAAGCCAGCCCCTGCCAAATAAGAACATTCATTTTAGTTGTCTGTTACAAAAACAAGTGTCAAAAAAGGTGACCCTATTTCTGTAGAATACTTTCCATCGAGTCTGAAACAGATTGTAGTTCAAAGGTTTTTATATGTAGCTATAGCAATTTTCATTTAATCTAAGCACAAAGAAGAAATCTTAAGACATACTTGGAGCCAACATTTAAGTGCATATTTTACGGTTATGTGCATAAGCTTTAAGTAAATTTCAAATAACTAACAATTATTCATTTACATGAAGCTTTGGTCAAAGAACTAGCAGATAACATAAATAATAATAAATTATCATGACGTTTTTAATTTTTAGTAAATGTTATTTATTATACCACAAGTAGGTATGATGTTATTAGTTCAATAACACTTACTGAAAAGCAATTGTATGCTGGCACTACAGATTTAACAGTGAATAGAATGTGTTATTATCTAATATTACTATGGTTTGTTTTTTTGTAGAAGAGTGTAAAACCATAACAAAAAGTATATGAGGTTGTTTGGAATACTGTAAAAACCAAAGGAAGGAAATGAGAGGACAAGAAGGTGACTGCCATTACAAGGATGGGTACCACCAACTCCAGTGTGAGAAAGTGATAGAGTAGTTTGTAGTTTACAAGCAAGATTTTCTTCAGAAGAGGCAATGAGAGCAAGAGGCCTGAGGCTAGAGTGTGTTGGGTCAGTTTCATTAAATGAAGGAATTGAGCTAAGGAAGTTAGGAGATCAGATCAAAGAAATTGACCTTAGGCTGGGAGTTGTCAAAAAGACATCATGGATCAAGCTATTCTCATCACATGTTTTAAAAATATATTTTAAAGTGTGAATAGCAGCCATTCATTTACCCTGTCCTCCACACCTTCTGAACTGAGTACAAGTGCCTGTTGTTTGTGGTTTACCATGCTGAAGCTATTTATTTACTGGTCTTTTTTACAGAAAATATTTGTTGGGATTTGGCGATTCCTAGATTTTTCCTTTTAAGATAGATGTAAGTTGAAAACATAAATATAAAATACAAATATAAACACACACAGACACTCACTCCCCACACACACAAATGTCTACCACATTGCCCCCCAAAAGTGTCTGGTCAACAGTAATAGTGTAAACCAAAGAAAAGCACTTGGATGTCTGGGATCTGTTCGTGAGGTTGGCAGTCACATATCTTTCACAAAAATTATTCAACACTTTCATAAGTTCCTAAGATAACCAGGCTCCAGATTGCCAGGTGGCCTCTCTTTTACATTTTTCCATTTATGGCATTCAGTGCTTCATTTATAATCATGTGCGTGTGTGATTTTATATATAACTATATGCATATATATGGTTATATATATTTGCTATGTGTGGGTATATATCTGTTACATGAATGGAAATACAGGTGTGGCGGGGGAGTGTGTGTCTTAAGTCCATTTGCAAGTGAGGTATATTGAGGCAAGGGAAAGCAGAAGTGAGTGGTCCTGGGGTGCTTTGGATACTTCAACAAACTTAATTATTTCTGGTTTAGACAGGGGATTTTGGGGTGTGAGAATTCTGAGAGTTGAGTGAACTCTGCTTCTACTGGAAAATGTACTAAAAGAAATTGGTGGCTGATTAGAAAAAGAGTGAAAAGATAAAAAAAATGGAGGCCAAGAAACAAAAAATAAAATCTCACCCGAGATAACAATATTAAATTTCCATTTCCTGAGGTACAAAATAAAGAACAAAAAAATATTACAGAATAAAAGCCTCAAAATAATTTGTGACTAAGAGTGGAATTTTTCAATGGTAGAAGTAAATGTTATTTCGTTCTTGATACTAACAGGTAGACAAATGAGTTATGCTTTTTAGAGTAAAATTTCACTGCAGTTTTCAAAGTACAAAATAAACATCAAATCCTTGATAAAAAAAAATATGTTTAGAGAAAAAGAAGAGGAAAAGTTCAAGAAAAATAGCAAATAATATATACAGATTGATCCATGTCTGAATTGTAGAGATTAATTGCCACCCATGACTGTAGTGCGCAGGCTGGACTTAAAGTGTGTCCAAAGTATATAGAATGAAAGGGATAAAGTTGATAACTCACAGTAGAAAAATGAGCAAACACCAAGGTCACAACATGATAAGTGGTACAAAAGTAAAGTATGAATCACATATATATATATAACATCATGAGGGGAAAACATGGAGGGCTCATATCT
Source organism: Ondatra zibethicus (assembly GCA_004026605.1). Lineage (NCBI taxonomy): Eukaryota > Metazoa > Chordata > Mammalia > Rodentia > Cricetidae > Ondatra > Ondatra zibethicus. The sequence goes on from PVIU01003660.1 coordinate 130,962, forward strand.
CCATAAATCATCAGAAAAATCATATCTCTGATCTGATAGAAAAAATATACCAGGCAAATTGAAATGGAGCTACAAGTTACAGAAGGACAGAGCAGCATTTCTTACAGTCACAGTATGGTAAGCAAGCAATTCTCCATTAAAAGCTCCCAAGGTGACATGGCAAGTAACAGTAACCTGACACCTGAAATTCATCCTGACAAGAAAAGCATTAGTTTATTTTTTAAAAAAAAAAGTACAAATAAAATTATCAGTTAATAACAGTGCGCCAATTCAATTCTTTGGTTCTACAAACTATAATTTGGTATTGAAATAAGGGGGATTTGATTAGTATACTTCTGAGGAATTTATCCAGTGTTTTATTTCAAAAGTATTCGGTATTTTGAATTTTACTCATAAAGCAAGAGCTGGAGCTCATCATGAGGGCACACACTTAAAACCTCAACATACAAGGGCCTGAAGAAGGTCAGTGGTCAGACTGAGGCCACAAGAATAAATTAAAAAATCACTGCCAGGAAATATATATCATATTTTTGCAAATAAGTAGCCAAAGTCAGAACAGCAAAAATATAAAATTCATAAAATGTAAAAGCTATATGAAATAAACTAATAGAACTAATAGACACAACTTACTTACATGTATAGATTCTTTCTGGAGAAATAAAGTTAACAAAGAATATTTCCTTTTTTATTGATTTTATTGAGCTTTACATTTTTCTCTGCTCTCTTTCCTGCCTCTCTCCCTCCCCTCCCCTTTAACTCTCTTTCATGGTCCCCATGCTCCCATTTTACTCAGGAGATCTTGCCTATCTTTTTCTACTTCCCATGTAGATTAGATCCATATATATCTCTCTTCAGGTCCTCATTGTTGTCTAGGTTCTCTGGGATTGTGATTTTTAGGCTAGTTTTCTTTGCTTTATGTTTAAAAACCACTTATGAGTGAGTACATATGATAATTGTCTTTCTGGGTCATTTACACAATGGAGTACTACACAGCAAAGAATATTTCTAAGGGGAGCACATTTTGAAACATGAAAGTTGTATAGAGTTAAATTGACACATTATAAAGCTAATACCTTGATTCATCAAAAATCATTGAAAGGAAACGGTCAACATGACAAGAACTGAGAAAGGCAGGAAGTTGATTCCCCACTTCAGCAGTGACATGTCCATCTATAATCCTGAGAGAACTGGTCCTATCATATACCGAAACAAGCTTCCGGGAAAGAATTTTCCAGCTTTTTATTTTAAGCCTAAAACTCTTGTAAAGGGGTACATTTCCAGTATTCCAGAGATTCCCATTTGATTTATCAGATGTGAACAAAGACTTAAAACCTTAAAATTATTTTGGTTTTTGGGAGTTATGGACTGCATAGGATCATGTCTAGTGAGGTTCAGCTTCTGTCAGTCCTATCCAAAGACTTGTTCTTTATGTTCTAACATGGGAGATGTTTGACTACTTTCTTTCATGGATCACATACTCCTTATGTCACCCAATGGGAATCAATCTGGAGGAAAGACATAGAAGCTTTACCCTTACCTACATGTAAGGCTCTATAATCAAGGACAGAGAACTTCAGCAACGATTGAGTAATAAGGGTCAGCTTCCAATAACCAGTCTTTGTGAATCAGCCAGCACTAATGCCAGCCATGATGGAAATCCAATTGATTCAGTTGTTTTTGTCCATTAAGTATTGTCCTAGTTACTGAATTTAATTGTAGACTATTAGATAATTTTCAGTCCCCACAGGAAACACTAACTACTGCACATTTAGCTCATACTGTTCCACAAAGTTTAAAGATAAGCTTAGTAATGTAACATGGTCTTTCATTCATTTTCTCCTTTTCTTTACGTTCTTATTCTTTTTCTAGACTGTGCAACAAACCAGTTAACTGATTTTTCTTTTCAGACATAGTCAAGCAATTAGTTTGTAGCAACTTCTAGATCATTTGGGGGTTGGAGGAAATGTAAATGTGTATAAAGCTAGAGTCAGAAAATTGAAGGAAAAGCAGAAAAAAAAATAATCATAGTTAATTCAGAGTTCAATCATGCCCTTAGAGGGTTGAGTAAGCTTTCCATTTGCTTTTTACAAGGAGTTTTAAAGAAGGAAGCTGGATAAATTAAGTTTTATAAATGTGTCCATAAAGTATCTACTAAGGAACAATTTCCATCTTTGGGGGGGGGATCGGAACTTCTTTTAACATTTAAATTATAAGAAAAATAAGGATCTTCATTGTGGCCATTGCTTTTCTAAGCCCAATTGGTTTTATTACCCCATTTTAAAAAATAAATAACTGAATATGATCTATGATCCTGCAGTGTAAATCTAGCAAGAGTTACAGAAGAAGATACTGTTGGAATTGTGAAGAGTCCACTCTTGAGATATTTCAGTCCCTCTGGTGGAATGAAGGCCTGTGGTGTAAATCTAGCAAGAATCATGGCAGTGGACACTGTTGGAACTGTGAAGAGTCCACTCTTGAGATATTTCAGTCCCTCTGGTGGAACACAGACCCTGTAAGGAATCCAATACTTCTAAGGTGTTTCAGGCCTTGGGCTGTATGCAGTTTTATCCATTTTAGAAGGCAGCTCTGATCTAAAAACCATTTGGATTCAGTCTGGATAAGACAGAGGCCTTGGAATAGAATCCAGTTGGAGGAACTTTCAATAGAATCCTAGCAATATCATTTCAGAGTTGTTTATGCCCTCAGCCGTCCCCACAAACCCCAGAGCCCTTGTCCTCTCACAGCACCAATGTGTTACAGGAAAGGCTGCTTGTTCATCCTGACCACGCGGCTAGCATAGCCCTGAAATAAACACACAGAAACTGTATTAATTAAATCACTGCTTGGCCCATTAGCTCTAGTTTCTTATTGGTTAATTCTTACATCTTAATTTAACCCATTTCCATTAATCGTGGCCTACCTGCAAAAGTTCCACATGTCTATCTCTGGCAGGGGGCCCATGGCGTCTCCTCTCTCCCTCACTTTCTTCCTCCCAGCATTCAGTTCTGTCTTTCCCACCTACCTAAGTTCTACCCTATCAACTAGGCCAAGGCAGTTTCTTTATTCATTAACACACAAACAGAAGGAACTCCTATACCACAAATGCAAGTTTCAGATTGAAAACTCATAGACAACACCCCGGTCCTTGATATAGATCTATTGCATCCAACTGGGAATCAATTAAGATGTTTAATAAAATATACCTGAAGCCTCATAACAAAATCCAGTCCAGGAAAATAACAGGAAGGAAGAGAGAGAAGAACATTGTTCTAATGAATTGGGAGAGCTTACCTGAACATGGTATGACTTTGGCTATTATCTTGTGTGTTGACTTAGCACTTGGAATCCTGAAAAACTCTCTTTATTTTTGAAGATTATGTCAAAATTGCTAAAAGATGTCCTGAAACAATTTACATATAAGAGATGGCTTCAGCAGGAACCAGACAGCATTTTTCACAGAAAGTGATTCAAGACCTAACCAACTAAGGTATTTCCATAAACAGCAAGTAAGAATGTGCCATTAGAAATGATTGGTGGAAGCTGTTCTGTTCTCCAGACATCATTTCACAGCCCTCAGAGTGGGCTGGGATGCTTGATCCTAGGATTGTTTAGGTGTCACCCAATCAGCTAAAGTAGTATATTGTTAGAACCTTTAGTGAGCTCAAACTGGCTTCTATACTCAGTATAGAACTCTCTACAGAGAAATGTTGCTTGAGCCAAATACATTGTTCAGCTATGGGGACTGGTTTAATATAATTTTATTTCTGATGAAGACTTATTCAAAAGTAAGAAAATAACTTACCTTTAAAATCCTGTTGACAGGCTCTATAAAGAATGAATTCTATACTTGGATGAAGGCAAAGCTAATTAACTTCATATTAAAATCATTTTATGGTATCAATGATATGGGAACCATATATCCCAATTAATTATCTAGGATATAAAATAGAAATTCCAAAAAATAATAGGAAACGTAAACAGCACAAAATATATGGTATCACATAAAAATTTATCAAAGGGACATAAAAAACACACCCGAAATATCAAAACACGTTTTCCAATGGTAACACTAAGTGCAAAGTGAAAAAAAAAGGTTAGAATTCAAACAAAAACAACTGTGCTACTTGGTTTTGGTACTTGCTTTAATTTCTAATACCATTAATAATTAAAACTTGCAAGTGGAAGACTTTTTGAACAACCATTCAAGATCATTCATACATAGAAGATTTATAAAATTACATTTAAGAAAAATCTTATGGTAATAGGTGAAATGATCCAAATTACTCATAAGAGAAAGAATTGTATCAATCCAATATATCTATGTAATGGAAACTATCTACTCGTTTAAAAAAATCATTTAGAAAATCTTTTAATGTTGTTAAAAGAGTATTTCAAATATAACCCTGTCAGATGAAAAAACAGTTTGCAAGATTTTATTTCAAATATGCCTCCAATTATTGTGTAAATTATGTAAGGAAAATTAAACCAAAACATTATAAAGACTATCTTACTAATAAAAACCCTATGAACAGCAGCATCTTATCCTATCTGTTTCTTTCTAGATGATTTAAGAGAAAAATCTATATTTTCAAAAAATTAGAATCTACCTAAAAATCTAATTTTTTAATAAATTTAATATGATAGCAATGTCTTCACACTGCTATAGACTATAGAAAATTGATGATGAAAGTACTCAGCAGAGTTAATAGGGTGATGGGCAAAGGATAAACATTTAAAAAGAGACACTCCTCTTGATAACTGTAGTATATATCTTGCCTGGGTATTATCCTCAGTGTTAGTATTCTGTATACGATGAAGGCAATAAAATTAGAAATTCAGGTTTGGACATGATGTAACCTTTTTCTTAGCAATTACTTTGAATTTTATAACATAGGCAGCAAAAACTATTGAAAATTTGTGTTTGGTTGAATTTTTAGTGGTAGGCCTCTAGCATGATTTTAACAAGAATATAAAAGCAAGAAACTGGAAAGCCAGAGAGCATGCAAATCTGAGTGAAACTCTGCTCCAAGGAAATGAAGTTGGAGGAAGATTTGAGATCTTTCTGGAATCCAACCATAGATATTTATAGTATATATTTGGTTGTCACTTGTGTGTATGGAGAAAGGGACAGAGAATCAAGGTATAGTGTGAGCTGGAACAAAGATGCTCTGACTATTTTTGGATATCAGAAGAGTAAAACAAACAAGAAATGAATTTGTTGATTGTTGTTATTCTTTAGGAAAGAAAACACATGATAAAGAAATTTTGAATTGAAGAAAATTCATAAGTAGTTTATATCTTTAAATTAAACGTACTTATCTTCTTCCAAATGTGATTCAGGAATCTAATTAGAAAGATCTAAGTAATGAGTGCAGTCATTACATTATGGTCTCTGGAAAAGAAAACTAATGAATGATACTGTTGTCAAACATTCATTTGCAGCGTAATTTAGGATGGAAAAGAAATACTGTATAGAATTTAAATTTTCTGGGATTTAGTTCATATAAATAGCAATTTGGGTTATGTATGGAATAAGTGGCTAAAACTTATATCTGCTTGTTTGTGACAACTCCAAGAATGTCTTTCAACTGCTTTATTTGTTGATACAGCAACCTTACCATGTGCAAACAATGTTGTAAATAGTGCAATAGAGGTAACACAATTTCTGAGCCTCCTGGGATGGAAGATCTGGGCTGTGCAGCAAAACACAAACAAGGAGTCACCCATAAGAGTCCTTCACACTACAATAAAATATTATGCAGTCTACATGCTAGCAAATAATACTAATTTCTCTGCATAAAGTCTTCCATTCCTGATAAAGCTGAATCTGTTAGTGAAATTTGTATTTACATATTCCAGATACTTATAAAACTCCAAGCCTCAGCTGAGAACAGGAATAAAATGCTGAATACATTCTGTGCTCTTTAAGAGATGGGTTAGCCCACTGCCTGGATGTGGAATCATATTACTAAGTTAACATTTTACAACAGAATGTCAATTCAGCTGCCTGAGTATCTGAAATGTAAAACATACGGGTAGTTTTATCAACAACACAAAATATTTGCATTTCAGGAACTCATTAAAAATGTCAGTCATAAATTAACAGTGATGCCAAGAATTTGCTTGAGACATCTGATATGTAAGAGATAATGTAAAAGATAAAGGAAACACTTTGTCTTAAACTGAAGCTTAGATTTCCAGTAGAGTTTCCAAATTATATGATTGGAAGAAATGTGATTTTTCTTACATCAATACCTTCATAAATTTGAAAATAAAATTTGATGACTTAAAGTCTGCATGTAGTTCATGTATATTTATTGATTTACTATCAGTTATAGTGTAAATTATAAGTGTAAAAATGTGGAAAATAAACTTTGTTTTTCATAAAAGAAATGATAAGAATTTATCTCTACTCAAATATATATGACCTTATTTTTTTCCTTTCTTAGTAGGAAACTGTATTATCTTAGACAAATCTCACTGCATTTAAAATATCAATATTCCTTTTCGTGACACAGGAATTAATATAGGGTAATCATGTCATAGGTATCTCCAAGCAATTAAAGTGGATATTTTATAGGCTTGCAAGTAAATGTGCTACATGGTAAATAACTAGTGTGGTTATGGCCATCAAGTTGTGACTCTTGTTAAATATTTTTAAAACTTTTATTTTAAATTAATTATGAATTAACATGTAATCTTTTCCCATCCATCTGTTATGGAATTGCTTCTGTTACAGAACTAAAATATAAGATATAAAATGTTTATTAACAGAATCTGGATGCTATTATATCAAGGCTCCCCAGGAGTGGTTGGGTTTTACACTGTAGGGCTCAGAGTAAGACCTATAGAAAATGTGTGGAGTCTCTAAACCTCAGATGATTTCCTGTGGCTGCCAAGGGGACCACAGAAAAGATCTGTCTTCTTTCCTTCCTCCCTTCTGCCCCCTCTCTCTTTCTTTCCTTCCTTCTGTCTTTTAGCATTTAATTATTTTACATCCAGACTGCAGTTTTCCCTCCCTTAACCATATCATGTCATACTATCTATAGATTTTTATATTACCCCTCTTTTTTTTACTGTAGATGAGAGATATTCTAAAATTATATACAACTCATCTGCAAGATGACCAAACTAGTACTCAGCTTGCCAGCAATAGATTATTGGCTATTAATTTTAAAATCATTTTTCTTTGCCCAGATATACACACACTGCATTTATTAAGTGAAAAATGGGGAGCTGTCACAAGCCCACAAGACTATACAGTGAATGTACAGCTGAGAGACCAATAGACAGATGCGTGGGAGTATAACTCCACATGGATAACCCTATTGCAGAGCTTCAGGAAGGCTTGTCTTTTGGACAGTCACTGTCGAGTCTGTAGAAAGCTTGAGAAGCTTTCCCCTTTAAAGTGGAATTCATTCCCATAATACATCAGCAGTATAAATTCCTCCCGTATGGGCAACAGAATGGCTTTCCTACGGGACCTTAGAGTGATAACATTTACTCTTTGTTCAAATAGTTCCCTTGTTTTAAAGCTGGGCAAGGAAATCCAGTACTAGGAATTTATCAAAAGCCAAGCGATGTGCATCCATATAGACTAGATTCCCAAAAAGCTAATACATGCAGAGAGATAGGTTCCAGTGCCATCTCAAGGAAGCAAGGGGAGGGAGGAGGGTTAGTGGGGGAGCAGAAGGGGACTGGGAGAAGGGGAGGAAGTGTAAATTTTTTTGAATGAAAAATAAAAAAAAAAAAGCCAAGCGATGCATTAGAGACAGTCCCAGCTCCCACTATTAGGAGTCCCACAAGAATACCAAGCTACAGAACCATTAGTTAGGTGTAAAGCAAGTGCCTAGGTCAGTCCCATGCATGCTTCTTGGTGGTCGGTTCAGTCTCTGTGAGCTCCTATGAGCCCAGGTTAATTGATGGCTTTTCATGAGAAGTCCTTGACCCCTCTAGCTCCTACATCCCTCCTCTCTCTCTTTAGTAGGATTCACCAAGTTCTCCCTAATGTATAACTGAAGTTCTCTGCATCTGTCTCCACCAGTTTGCTGGATGATGCCTCTCTGATGACTATTGGGCTAGGCACCAATCTGTGAGTATAATAGAATATTGTTACCCTCACACTCACACTCATGGTATGGGTCTCAGGCTGGACCAGTAATATGTTGTTCACTCCCACAATCTCTGTGCCACCCTTACCACAGCACATCCTGTAGACAGGATAAACTGTATGTCAAATGTTGTATGGCTGGTCCAAAGAGGCAACATGCCTCTTTCTTTCCTTAACTTTTCTACCCTTGATTTTCTATTCTTGCTCCTACATGCTGACAAGAATTTCAGTAAGTATGGTAAGAATTCTGGAGTAGAGTTCTTCTGCCTTGCTCCTGAATCTAGTGAAAAAACATTTTTTTTCACCACTGGGGCAGGCAAACCTCTCATGTTGTGTTTTGAAAGTTCCCAGACTTGAGGTAACACATTCTTTCACAAGAATGGTCATAACAAGGTACTGAAGATTGGGCACAGTGGCAATCCTTGCTCTTACTATCTTAAAGTATAGAATTAAACAAAGGTATTCTAGATCGTGTGTTCTGAAGCCTCTTTTCTTGAGGTGCAGTTAGCCATCCATATGATTTGGATATGGAATCTGCTTCAAAATACTCAAGTGTTAACAGTAGTGTCTTCAATGTATGATGCTCTTGGTAGTGGAATCTTTAAAAGATGGTCCTAAGGATGCTACTGGGATACCATCTCCTCTTTTTCTTTCCTTCCCTCCAACCTCTTTGCTTTCCAGATTCCAGGAGGAGATCATTTCCTCTGGAATCACTCTTCCTTCATTGTAAAGGCTCACTATAGGCCTAAAGGCAATATTCATATTGACCATGAACTGGACTCATTGAAAGTGAGAGCGAAAACACTCATTTCCCCCTTCTAAGCTGATAACCTAGGCAAGGCTCTCCTAAAGTTGAAGCATATCTACAAGAGCCGTCACTCCCAGCCCCTCCCTTGTGAGTTCCTGTGCAGAACCAGTTTTAAGACTCTACACATAAGCCACCAGCCCAAATGGCAGTGACCTCATATTAACTACAACACCTCTTCAAAGATATCGTCTCAACATACAATAATGTTCTGGGGGTAATGTGGGTTAGTTAGCTCTGATAGTTGCTCTCTGTTGTGTCAATTGACACACCTGGGGAGAAAAATAAAAAATGCAATTTAGCAATTTCACTTATCAGGTTGGCCTATGGGCATATCTGTGGAAAGTTTCTCCCTTTCTTTCTTTCTTTCTTTCTTTCTTTCTTTCTTTCTTTCTTTCTTTCTTTCTTTCTTTCTTTCTTTCTTTCTTTCTTTCTTTCTTTCTTTCTTTCTTTCTTTCAGTGATTGCTCTGGACAAGTGGGTCCAAGACATACATAAAAGGAAGGAAAGTCTCCTTGAGCAAATCAGTAAGCAACATCTCTACATAGGCTTTACTTCCAATTTTTACTCTAGGTTCCTGCCTTGAGATAATCCTGTGCTGGACTATCTCAGAGATAGATGGTGATAAAGAAATGTAAGCTACATGCAGAAGAGATAGGTCCTGGTGTCATTGTTTGTGGGTTCTCCATCTGCCAACTTTCACCGCCACATTCAGAGAGTCTGGTTTGATCATATGCTCATTCAGTCCCAGGCCAGGTGGATTGGTGTGCTCCCATTAGTTCAGGCACACTGTCTCAGTAGGTGGACCAGCCCCTCACGGTCCTAACTTCCTAACTCAT